>QKWP01001009.1:22252-55601 GCA_003550325.1 Gigaspora rosea
AGCATTTTGGTAGTAAAATCATCTAAAACGGATCACTGGTTCACAAGTTATTCAATGTTAAAGTTTATAAGAACTTTAAAAATAATTTTTAATATATACAAATCTAATATAATTAAAGCAATACAAATTTATAACGATCTTGGGATCCAGTGATTGGATTTTGACGATTTTAGGCTCGTTGGAATCGTCTCATTGAGATGAACATTTTGGTAGTAAAATCATCCAAAAAGGATTATTGGTTCAAATTTTATTTAATATTAAATTTTAAAATTTTTTTAAAATTTTAAAAAATTTTAGCCAATCAAATTGCAGTATTTATTATCAGGTAGGGGGTAAGGGGGTAGTTACTTAGTAGACCCTAATCACCTGATAAATGGCACTCTCCTAAGAAACCAGACCCCCACCCCATCTAAAACCAATCAAAATGCTCGATTTTGTTACACAAAAAAGTATATTTATTTCAAATTTTTTTATAATTATGGTTAAATAATTCTTGATTTTGATTGGCTAGTATTCTAAATAGTGTAACCTAAGATTTCAGATATTAGGAATATATGTCATGGCCCTTATCTGTTTACGATATTTAGCTTCATGATTTGTTTATTCTACTTTCAGATTGCCCTAAACCTGATTTGAATACATATTTGTTTGTTTACTTGTTTGCTTCTGGTTTTGAGCCCAGTGATCGATGTTACAGGGTCTAGTCCAATTTCCCGATTTCCTCAGTTTGAAAATAGCTCATAGAAAATTATAATTCTTTAAAAATTGGGTTTTTGAAGAACTTCCTTTTGTTCTAGTCTATTGTCTGCTTAAATAACTCTAGGTGTTTTTTTCGGATTCGTATTATTTCACCGACAATCACTTTACAGACATAACACTACACCGACAACCATTTTACCGACAAGCTTTTTTTATTTGACAAATAACTCGCCAATACTCGATTTGCCGACAAGTTCATTTTCACCGACAAGTTGATTTTACCGACATACACTTCACCGACAGTTAATTTTACCGACAAAATCAACTTACCGACAAGTTCATTTATCGAAAATAGAATTTACCGACAATTCACCAACAAACAATTTGCCAACAAACAATTCGCCAGATGCCTGAAGTTATAGGGTCTCGATTTGAAACTATAAGCCCTGCTAAAATCCACATATACTCTATAAATATGAAATCTATACCCAAACCCTACCCTAACCCTATAAGACAAAGACAAAAAAAAAATATCCAAAGAAAATTTTAAAATTTTATATCAAAATAGGTCATTAACTTCAGCATCAGCCGTGACAATAATTTTTATTATCGTCATTAATAAAATGTGCAATTTTTATTGTCATTTATTAGTAAATTGCATAATACGTAATTATTCTTAGTAGTTATTACATTGCTGTGGTCTCATATGTCAACGAGTTGTATTGTCAGCAATTGTATTGTTGGCAAATCATATTGTTGACGAATTGTATTGTCGGTAGAATAAGCTTGTCGGTATATTCTATTTTCGGTAAAATGAGCTTGTCGGTAAGTTGATTTTGTCGGTAAATCTAACTGTCGGTGAAGTGTGTGTTGGTAAAATCAACTTGTCGGTTAAAAGGAACTTGTCGGTAAATCAAGTGTCGGCGAATTTTGTATCGGTAAAAAAAGCTTGTCGGTAAAATAATTTTCGGTGTAGGTTGATGTCTGTGAAGTGATTGTCGGCGATTTGATTGCGACCCGTTTTTTCAACACCTCATCTTTTTTTCACTTTTTGTATGTTTGATAGAGCCTATTTACATATTTTGCAAAGTTTGAGGAATTTTTTTTCGTGTCCGTTTGTGTACAAAGGATCAGCGGAGAGAGTTGCCTTTTGCAATTTAATATAAAATTTTATATTTTTTTTATTTATTATTATTATTAGAAATAATTAATTTGTAACTGTAGGTCATGTAAATAAATCGGAGTATAAAATCAGATCAACATATGAAATATAATGACATTAATGTGATCGGATATATCTTAACTCTTTTTACCACAACATACGACAGGTATATACAATACATATCTTGCTTAAAAAATTCTTAACGAAGGTTCAAGGAAATTATAAAAAACTGTGACAGCATTCGTTGCTATATAACACATAATATATCGATTTCTATTAAGTTTTCCACGAAGCTGCAAGTTAAACGGCAAAAGTGTAACTATCTAATTCACAAGACTGTACAAGTTTGTAGTAAAAGTCTAAAGAAACTTGGAGTTAGATTTTTAGCGATAACTTATCCTGTTCTATAAGTCGTTCGCAAAGAAAACTATAAGAAAACGATTTAAATGTTTAAATCAGGTATGTTGATATAAAGAACGTGCTATATCAAAAGGTTGAACTATTTGCTAAATACTATCTACCATATTTTTATAAGCTTCTCAACATCAGCTACAGGGTTTATTGAGTGATAAGATATTATTAGCTTCTGGTTCACATATGTTTGGCGATGAGATATTATCAGCTTCCAGTTTATATACATTCAACGATATGGTAGACGATGAGGTATTATTAGCTTCTAGTTCAAATCCGTTGGACAATGATAATGAGATATTACTAGCTTTCGATTCTCATATTTTGGATAATGAGATATTATCAACTTCTGGTTCACAGCTATTGAGTGATGAAAAATAATCAGATTCTGGTTCACAAGTTCTTTCCGTATGTCATGTATAGCAAGAATGTACTTCACGTGGACCCAGCATGTTGGGCACTAATGATATAGAGAATACACTTAATAACGATAATATAAACAAACAACAAAATGTCAAATTTAATAATCAAAAAAAACTTGATATAGCTCCTGGCTTAAAATTTCAAACTTGGGATCAGCTTGATCGTTATATTAAAATATATGCAAAACAGAATGGATTTGTGTCAATTATTGTTGGATCTGAATCTGACAATATTACCTGTAGAAGATGTCGATATGCTTGTGAACACCAAGACATAGGTCGTTCAAAAAAGACAGCTATTGTAGAAAATCAAAAACAATCTCAAACAAAGCGGTTGGGGTGTAAATGGTTAGTCAATACAACTTGCCCAAAAAGTATAGAAGAAATTAAAATTACTTCTTGTTACCTTGAGCACACCAATCATAAAATCCATCCCGATACTATTGTATTTGCCTCTCATTATCGACAATTTCCTAATAAAGTAAAAGAAAATATTAAGTATTATACTTCAAAGGGGTTAAATATGCGAATGCAGCTTTCCTTACTTGAAGACAAATACCCTGATATTCTTTTTTTACCACAACATTTGTCAAATACAATACAGTCATTTAAGCAACAAAATAAGATTATTAATGAAGCATCTACTCTTCTAGAAACACTTCTTAATAACAAGGCACAAGACCCAAACTGGGTTGTTCATTGAAATTAGAACCCATTTCAAATTCTTTGGAGTTACTTTTTTGGATGGAATCCAATCAAGTTGAAATATGGATTCGCTACCATGATATTATTTTAAATGACAATACATACAGTACAAATCGTTTCAATATGGCACTTAGTCATTTTATAGGTATAGATAATTACAACCGAAGCCATCTTGTTGCCCAAGCATTGATGAATGACGAAACTACTACTAGTTTTGAATGGGTTCTTTCCAAGCTTTTAGAATCTACTGGCTATCAACCACATATTCTCATTACTGACTCTAATATTGCAAATGAAGCCGCAATCGAAAATATTATACCTGAAATATATTAAATGAACTGTATATATCATATCAGCCAGAATCTTATAAAAAACCTAAAAAGTAAACTTGGATCAGATTGGGATGAGTTTATAAAAAGCTGGTACAAGATGCGCAATAGTCCTTCAAAACAAGATTTTAAGTCTAAATGGGAACTGCTTATTAATAGTTATCCAACTACAAGATCTTACTTTAAAAAAACACTCTACAGCACCAAAAAACGATAGGTGTTAGCTTGTATTTCAAATAGATTTACTGCTGGAGTTCAGTCTACACAACGTGTAGAAGGTATTAATGGAATTATCAAATCTAATCTAACAAACAGAACTAGTTTATCCAAACTCACTAGTGTTCTAGACTCTCAACTTGCTCGGGAATCAATGTATTTTCGTTATAGTAATTGGTCCCAAGCTTATGCAAAATCTACACATATACCTGCCCATTATATCTTTATAAAGAGTTGAAATAGCAGAAGCTCTTTGGTACAGTGCAATATTAGTTTCTAAAGAAGACGTTAATATTAATATGCTACAAGAAAAAAATAAAATTGGCTTCTATGAAAACCTTGATGACTTTCCAGCAACAAAACTTGATAAAGTTATTACAAATTTGTCTACTTTACATATTCCGGAAGTATAGGAAACTACTCGTTATCGAGCATCATATAAAAACTATGTTATTATACTCAAAAATAGTGATCATGTTTGTACTTGTATGCGACTTGTCAATCGAGGACTTATTTGTCGTCATTTTGCAAAAGTAATGACAATTTCTCAAATTGCAACTTTTTATATCCTTATGATTCCACGATGTTGGTATCTAGATGAACATTATTCAAAATCAGATGAAATATTAGAATCACAACCATCAATTACCTATAAAAACGGTAGTGCTATTTTAACTTCCAACTTCATGTCAAATTCAACTCTTATATATTCAAGTTCCAGCATTTCTTTTAATGCATCAAGAACACTTAACACTCGTCGTGCATATGGAATTACAAATGGCCTCTGTAAGAAAGCTATAACTGTTGGATTTTACTGCAATAGAAACACTTAATAAGTTTCTAGAAAATTTTATTAAGCAATATTCAGTAAATTTTAATTAGCACCTGGTCACTAAAACTGCATTAAATGAAGTTCAAGATAATGAGTCAAGTGATTCAGATGATAAGCAGGAAAACAGTATACCATTTGACGTGTCTAAGGTTCAAGATCCAGTAGTCAAAAGAAAAAAAGGAGCACCAAAAGTCAAACGCATTAAGTGTTCACATGAAACAACAAATATTAGAAAAAAGAAAGCTGCACGCCTTTGTTCTCGCTATAAGCAGCCTAATCATTATGCTAAAACTTGCACTGCTAACCTTTAATAATGTAATAATAATAAGGTTCGTATTTAATTATGCATAGAGTTAGTAATTATGTATAAGGTAGCATTATATGTAAGCAATTATATATAAGGTCAGCAATTATACAACTTGTATAGGTTAGAATAACTAATTGATAATTAATTGCATTAATAATCTAAGATTCTTTTGTGTTATTTTAGAGTATCCAGACTTATGCAATTTCAGTATTTGACGCATAAGTCTGGATATTCTAGTGTTATTTTACTAACAAATTTATTACTAATTGATGCATTGTGAGTAATGAAGTTAGTCCAATATGAGATAATATTTAGCATATATAGTATAATGTGTTTAGCGCTTAGCTTTAAGTATATTGTTTAGCAATGCAGAGCTTAGTTTTTATAACCAGGTTGAATTATCGTCGATGGCTTCATTATTATTAGATCCAAATATCTAGTTGAGGATTATTATAAAAAAAAGTGAATTGTTATGTACTTTATTAAAGTATAAGCATTAATAAAGGCACTACACTTATTTGTGAAATATGTATACCTTGAATAATACCGGTGCAATAATGCTAAAAAAGGAATCCAAGTTTTTTTTCCATTTCCTTTGTGATTAGTTTTTACGATCCAAATATGGCTTTATTGAATTTATGAAACCGGTTCAAACTCCGGGATGTGCTGATGCTATTAAAAATTGGCCAATAAGAATTCTTTGTCTGATTAATACATAGTTTGCATAAACATAACACTATTATTAATCTTTTGGCCAGAATTTAGGGTTAGGGTCAGCCAGAATTATGCCACTCTGGCAGGTGTATTAGGAAAATCTCTATGCCGGCGGTAGCCAGCCTGCATTATGGTGTTTTGGCTGACCTTAACCCTAAATTCTAGGGCACGGCCTATCATAAAAATACAGGTTATATATAATTGTTTATGAAAATTTTACACAAATATAATAACGGTTACAGTAGCCAGGGTTACAAATTTATTGCTCCTTATTATTATACATTATATTTTAATTAAAGGAGCTTTTAGGCATTTTTTGTGAGAGATATATTTCCCACAGAGAGATATATCTCCCAACTAATCAAAAATGGCAAATATCTTGTGATACACATTCTGAAGTACTACTTTATTTATACTACTTGGACCTTTATTTCACTAATCAACTTCGGACCAGATAACTTGTTTTTTTAACTTTATTATATTAAAAAAAAAATTTTGTCAAAATATCGTGCTATGTTTACGCACCCGCACAGCTAATTTATTTTAATTTATCATATTTACATTATAAAGTATTTAATAAAAATGGTGTCATGTAATGATTATAAATTTTATTAAAAAAAAACAAAGCGTGCAATGAAGTAAATCCAACAAAACCAAACCCAAAAACCAACGAATATTGTCACATTAATGATAACATTAAAACAATGGTAACTTTACTAATATTTGGTGCCAATTCTACGTCTCAAAGCATGCAACGAACATTGACAAAACCCAAAAAACAACAAATATCAGCACATCGATAAAAACATCGACAATAGCGATTTCACCAAACTTGGTGCCGATTCTACATACAAAAACCTAAAAAACCTAAACAAGCCAAAGAAGAGAAAAGAAAAGTTAGTAAATACTAGAGTATTACAAAAAAAAATAAAGAAAAAAGAAGGAAACTAACTACTCACCAAGAACCACATTCCGGCAATTCCCAGACCCAATGAAGCAAGACAAGACAAGCCCTGTATAAAAAAAGTACACCTAAAAAAATGAAAAAAGTTAGTAAAGAACTAAAATATCAAAAACGAATCCACAGTAATAAAAATGAACTACCAGTAAAAGTTTCACAAAAAAATCGAAGAAAATTCCAAAAAAGTTGGAAGGTATACAAGACCACTCTACAGAATTATTCTGCAAGACCACCTACTAATTACTAGTAGCGCAAGAGTAATTCACAAAATCTAATGGCGATATGACACTAACGATAACACCAATGACAACAAAACACTAGTGACAAAAAGATGCTAGTGACAACAAGACTCTAGTAACAACAAGACACCAGTGACAACAAGACACCAATGACCAGTATTGGACTCTGGACCAAAAGTCCGCTTTACTGGACTTATAAACTGGACTACTGAACTTATAGGTCCAGTGGACCAATTTATAAGTCCAGTTCCAGTTCCATTTTACTGGACTTATAAGCGAGCCCAATACTGCTAATAACAGCAGTGACACCTATGGCGAAAAGTGACAAAATAAAAAAAAATTAGTAAACAAGTGAAAAAAAACAAAATACTATAATAAAAAAAACAATAATTATCAATTTTTGATAATCATTGTTTATATAAAGGGGTGCAGGGATGAACTGACACCTGATCTGGCATCGGTATACCAGGTGGGAGATATATCTCCTAGGAAGATATATCTCTTGCGGGAGATGCCTATAATTTCTCTTTAATTAAATATATATTTTTAATCAATATTATATTTTATTATATATTATTATACATTTTTTACGAAAAAATGAAAAAATGACAAAAAAAAAATAAAAACAAAAAAAAACTAAAACCGAAAAAATAATGAAAAAAAAACAAAAATAAAAAAATAGTAATATTTTGAACCCTTTCATACTTTGTTATATAATGCTAGCTTTATACACTTATTTTTCTCACCCTGCAGTTAGAGATGGGCACCATGCGCATGATGCATACATGCATGCATGCATGCACATGGTCTAAGCAAATTAATGCATGCCCATACAAAATTAATTAAAATAGAATATTTGATAATAAATAACTTTTGATTCACTAGTCTATTTTTTATAATTTTGCTATCAAAAATAACTGTCTTAGTGTGACTAGTGCTTCTGGGACCAGACCAGACTAGGGTAGGAAGCATAAGGGCACAGGCATGCCCCTATGGGCATGCCTCCCTGGGCATGCCTATGGGCATGGATTTTTTTATATGCCTATATGGGCATATATCAGATATGTATATATATAAATAAATTTTTAAATATATATAAATATATAAGAAATAATCTAATCTTTATTATTAATTTTTATTATATTAAATATGATTTCAATATATTGATTATTTTATAAATAAAGTATTTTTATTTGGTTTAGTTTTTTTAAAATTAAGTTAATTTTTTATTTGTTTTAGTTTTTTATAATTATTATTAAAAAAATTATTTATAATATAAAATAAAAAAATATTATTTTAGCACTATTATTCTATATATAATAAATAAATTTGGTATAACAAGTAAATAAAACCAACTTTTATCAAACCAAAAATTAAAATCTTTTAATAGTAGGATAAGAGTAATAATAAAAGATTAGAATTAAATAATATTTATAGTAAAATATAACAAAAAAATTTGTTTATTAAAGCCCAAAAAAATAGTTTTTTAAATAAAATTTAAGATATAACTAATTTTTATTTTTGTTATACAAACTAATCTGTGTATTACCTAATCTTAGCTTTTAATTGGTTAAAAAGCCCACAGAACTATATATTATTGTACTATAAATTAAATAATTTAAAAATTTTTAGTTTTTTTTAAAAAAATAAATATTTTGAATATGCCCATGGGCATGCCTAGGCATGCCTCAAGCTCTGTTTTATGCCCATATTGGGCATGGCAAAATTTGTTTATGCCCCACTCTAGACCAGACCCAGACTCTAAATTTTACTAATTTCAAACTTCAGATTAAACTCAAACTCAATTATAAGTTTGGTCCAGGTCTGATTTGAAGTTAGCAGATTAATCTAAATTTAAATATGTTTATATATATTTTTTTGAACTGATCAAGTTTATTTAATGCATTAAATTAGAATTAATTAGTAAAATTTTGTAAATCATAAGATTTTATAGAATTTTATTAATAAAATTCTATAAAATCTTATAATTTACAAATTTTTATTAATTAATTCTAACTTTATTTACTAAGTAAACTTGTTCAGCTCCCAAAAATATATTAAATTAGCAAAGTTGTTTTTATTTTATATGAAATTTTGAGAAAAGATGCATAATTTTAGATTTTTTAATCAATAAGTCAAATTTAAGCATCTTTTCACTAAATTTTAAGTAACATAAAAACAACTCTATTAATTTAATGTATTTTTAGGTGCTGAACACAATTACATAATGCATAAAGTTAAAATTGATTAATAATATTTTGCAAATCATGTAGATTTTGTAGAAATTTATTAATAAAATTCTATAAAATCTTAAGATTCACTAATTAATTATAACTTAATGCAATAGGGTTGGACCACATAGTCTAGTAGTCTAGATGCTCAACTCTCACAGCTAAGGTCTTTGGTTCAAATCCTACTAGAAGCGGTTTCTAGAAAAATTCAGATGCAAGACCCTGTGAAAGTCCATGTGAAGTATGAATCTATCTGGTTTAGGAATTTCCGGAAGGAGATCCATTGTGGAGGGTTGGTACCATAGATGACGGTTCAGTTGCACAAAGGTTGTGCGAGTAATTCCTTGGCGGGCAAGAGCAAGGTAGCACCAACAACCCTAAGGCGGTCTTGAGATCTTGATTGGAAGGGTAACATGACTGTAACACGAACCTGAGTGGTGAGAAAAGTGGTGAACACAAAGGGATCTGTGGTAAAGAATTGGCCTAAACTGGATAAGGAACACCCCTGGCGCCGGTACCAAACCTAAATTGGAAGGAAACTACTACTATAGAGGTAGATCTACGAATTGGGGATACGAACAAAATAACGAATCACCCGGTAGGAAGTACAATGTACGAAATAAAGCTCCCTGGCCTAACCAACAGTAGAACACCAACTGCTCTACAAGAAGTTGGAAGTAGTACAAAAATGTATTACAAAATCCAGTTGGAAGTAGCTGTGTCACATAGAAGGAGTGAGAGCTAGCTTGCTAAGGATAGGGGTGGTTCTTACTTGGGCCAGTTACACAACACAGCCGGTGCTCATCTACCTTTAGAGGAAGTATCTGCTAACCAAACCAGATAGCATATTTGCAGTAATATACAATAAATTATTGAAAGTAGTGGGCAAAGCTTAGCTTGTGCCCCTACTAGCGCATGGGTAATCTCAGGACACCAAGGTTTAGAAAGTAACCGTGAGGTTACGATCATCTGGGCAAGGCCTCTGCACCTACTTGGAAGTATAGGATCAGCAATATGAGAGAAGCAGTGAATATAGTAAGTAGCGGAATGACAAAATAGTGAGTAGTCCAAAAATCTAGGTTATACAGAAAATGGGGTATGGAAAGCTCTGGTAGGTTTAGGTCACAGATAGTCAAGAATGTCTGAGTCTCATATACTTAATATAGTATAATATTGTATCACATAATATATACAAACATATACTTAATAATAAAATCTTCGAGGCACAACCTCATCTTAAAAAAAAAAAAATAATAAAATAACTTAATACAATAAGTAAACTTGTTAGAAGTGTGGTGACATAGAGAAGCTGTCTGGTTGTCACCCTCAAGCAGCAGGTCTAGAGTTCAAATTCCACTGAAAACGAATTGGAAAATAGATTTGTGTTATGATAACATTTGTTCATCAATCAGTTGGGTATATTACCTGTAACCTTGGTACCACTATCTTGAATGGGAGCATTGGCGAAGTTGTGTAAGTTATACAGACAAATCCAAGGGACCAGAACAATTGAAACCCATTTGGCAAGCCCCGAGCAAAGAGGTAAGAAAGATCCTCCTATAGTGCTACAGAAGCTCTCTCAACCGGAGACCAAAAAACTGAACGAAACATACCCTATGGCAAGAGAGGACACCTTAACCTGGCCGCCGGAGTTGTACCAGAGGAAAAGGACCTATGTTTCAGAAGTGGGTACCAAGAAAAGGGCGTCCATCGGCATATAAAGCTGGGCAGACCAATCCTTCCGGGCCAACTGGCTTGGTAGTTTGGGAGAGATCATATAAAATTGGAGATGTCAGATATGAGTACTGGGAATCAGAATGAACCTTGCAAGGGCAGATGAAACTGACTGACCAACAAGAAGTAGAAGCATGGAGGCATGTACGTGTCAAAGCCCAACAGAGCTCTGGGTGCACCCATATGGGAGTCTTAGGACGTTAAGAGGATTTGGGACCACCAGTAACGGGTATAGCTAGTATAGGTGCATGTAGTGGTAGATTAGGTTGGCCGAGCCTCATGTTGCCATCCAACTATATCAGGAACTGGAAGTTTTAGCGAAACATGCCTGGATACTTGTCACTATAGAGGGGAGTGCAGTTGTTCGCATATTTCTGAATTTGGAACGTTAAATCCTGGGTCCCAAAGTCGCAGGAAAATCGGCTAGTTGTGGCAGCATGTAGGCTTGAGATACTTACCCAATGTAGTAGAGGTGGCTGCATGGCTTGAGATACGAACTCCTAAGAAGTACGCTAGTAAGGAACTGGATATACCAATTTGGAAGCAGAAAGCGCCTACCTGGAATTATATACACCAAATTGGAAATAATGATATTAGGAAATGTGGATAAAGTAGTGGACATGCGGACACCAATAGTTGGTTGGGGAAAAGGGACGTCCAAAACCAGGCTGGCTGTACAAATAGGAGTACAGTAGGCTCTGGTAGGTTTAGGTTATGGATAAATTAGTCCAAGTCTCGGTACTTAGTAGATAGTATAATAATTGTAAGTAATATATTGTAATGATTAGTGTAGAAAATCGATGCATAATTTTGGATTTTTGATCAAAAAAGTCAAATTTAAGCATCTTTTCTCCAAATTGCAAGTAAAATAAAAACAGCTTTGCTGATTTAATGTATTTTTAGGTGCTGAATAAGTTTAGTTAGTGCACTATGTTAGAATTAATCAGTAAAATCTTGTGAATAATAAGATTTTATAGAATTTTATTAATAAAATTCTATAAAATTTTATTATTCACAAAATTTTACTAATTAATTCTAACTTTATGCACTAAGTAAACGTGTTTAGCATCTAAAAATACATTAAATCAGTAGAGTTGTTTTTATTTTACTTGAAATTTGGTGCTATTGTACTTAAATTTGACTTTTTTGATCAAAAATCCAAAATTATGCACCTATTCTCTAAATTTCAAATAAAATAAAAATAATTTTGCTGATTTGATGTATTTTTAGATGCTGAACAAGTTTACTTATTGTATTAAGTTATAATTAATTAGTAAAATTTTGTGAATAATAAGATTTTATAGAATTTTATTAATAAATTCTACAAAATCACAAAATTTTATTAATCAATCCTAACTTTATACATTAAGTAAACGTGTTTAGCATCTAAAAATACATTAAATCAGTAGAGTTGTTTTGTGTTACTTAAAATTTGGTGAAAAGAGGTTTAAATTTGACTTTTTGATCAAAAATCTAAAATTATGCATCTTTCTTCCAATTTCAAGTAATATAAAAACAACTTTACTGATTTAATGTATTTTTATGTGCTTAACAAGTTTACTTAGTGAATTAAGTTAGGATTAATTAGTAAAATTTTGTGAATCATAAGAGTTTGTAAAATTTTATTAATAAAATTCTAAAAAATCCTATGATTCACAAATTTTTACTAATTAATTCTTACTTTATGCACTAAGTAAACCTGTTCAGCATCAAAAAATACATATAAAAAATTTGACTTAAACTAGTTTGCAGACTTTGGACCAGATCTGGACCAGACTCAAACTCAATTAACTATAGTGCATATAATATGCATGCATGCATGCATATATACTGCATACCATGCGCATACATAGTGTAGAAAGTGCCATTTTGCCTATCTCTACCTGCAGTTAGCTATTATTTCTTTTATTCTTTGTTTTAACTATAATATTTGCTTATATTTACTAATATTTGCTCATATCCGCTATTTTCTAAAATGACAAAAAAAATAAAATCAAAAAAACCAAAAATAAAAAAATAGTAATATTTTAATCTACTTTTACACTTTGTTACATAATACTAGCTCTATACACTTATTTTTTTTACTTTGTTTAACTATTATATTCGCTTATATTTAATTATATTCGCAACTTTCTAAAAAGTGCTAGTGTTTGTACCGGAAAAGTCAGGTCATTTTCTTGCAAAGTTCTAAAAGAAGTAAGGAATAAATAAAATAAAATAAAATTAAAAAAATAAGTAAAAAAAACAACCAAAAAACAAAAAACAAAACTTAAATAAAAAAATAAATGAAGTCCCAAATCTTCATTTCTCTGAAGAGTTTGTGATCTTGCAATTCAAAAATCATTGAAGGTTTTCGCAAAGTGCCAGAATAAAATAAATTAATAAAAATAAACCAAAAAAACAAATACAAAAAACATGAAATGAAAAATTAAATAAAACGAAACCTTGAAAAACTTGCAAAAACTTGCAAAAACTTGCATTCTTGAAATTTAGAAATTGCTAGAGAAATTAGTTGTGTTTTTGCAAAGTGTCAAAAGGCTGTGTTAGCTTGCGCAAAGTGCTAAAAAGTCGTTGAATTTCTTGCAAAGTGCTAGTGGTAAAGTGTAAAAATAAAATAAAAAATATTAAAAAATAAAAAAAAATAAAGAATAAAAAAAACAAACCGAAACTAAAAAAAATGAAATGAAACCAAAAAAAAAACAAAAGGAAAACAAAAAAACAATTTAAATTTAATAAAAGATCTAAATTATAAACAAAAAAAAATAAACAAAGATCTAATCTGATCTTGTAGTACAATTATCGAAAATTATCGAAACATTTTGAAAATATTAGTCAAACACGTCCTTGATATGATCCGGTTGCAAATTATCCTAAATATTTCAAAAGTATTTGAAATATTAAAAAAAAAAAAGAAGAAAAAAGAGGGGCTGGTAAAAGAGAAGGGTAAAAATTGTACAAAACGGCTTTTTTTTTAAGTTTTTTCATATATTTTGTGGAATATATTTTTATGATCTATGGTTGCTTATAGATCAAATGGGCTTAAGAAATTTTGAACTTTGTTTTTTTTTTTTTACAATCAAAACACTCAATTATCAAAATATTTTGAAAATATTAGTTAAATGTTGATTTAGGCTACAGATCTAATCTGATTCAGCTTGGTTTTCTAATCCTAAAATATTTCGAAATAATTCGAAAATTAGTATAAAATATTTTTTTTTATTTTCTTACACACAGTAAGAAAATTGTAAATTTATATAAAAATTTTATATAAGTTTATGATTTTCTTACATACTATAAAAAAATTGTAAATTTACGTAAAAATTTTATATAAATTTACGATTTTTTTATACACTATAAAAAAATTGTAAATTTACAAAAAAGTTTTACAGAAATTTACAATTTTCTTACACATTGTAAAACTTATACAACTTTATGCTAAATATTATGTAATTTTACGATTTTCTTACACACTGTAAAAACTTGTACAAGTTTATGCATATATATTTTTGCTAATGAAATACAACTACTGAAGCATGAATAGGCATGTTTGAGTTTATATTTTTAATTGTAGATTTTTTTTTTGATGCATATGATTATAATGAATGGAGAAAATTGTTTTCAAGATTGAATTTTATAGTTATTTAATTGAAGATCTGCTAGTCATTAGGTGCATGATCATAGTATAATATAATGCAGATCATTATGTAAATTACTATATATATAAATGCTACGATTGCCCAAGGAAAATTATTTTTTTTACTAAGTTAATTAATCTTGTCAACTAATTGAAAGTTGTAGAGCTCGTCGTTGCAGTTCTAATGGTAGTTAAATTATCCAAATCGGCCTAGTGAAAGCCAAAATATCTTTAAAAAACATGTCAACGACTATATAAACTTTAGGGTTCCGCAATTTGATTTGATCTTCAAATATTTGAATCAAATATTTGATCAAATTCAAATTCAAATTTGACTATATTTGATTTGATCAAATTCAAATATAGCCAAATTTGATTTGATTTGACAAATATTTGATTTGATTTGAAAATTACTATTAAAAATTCAAATTCAAATCAAATTCAAAT
Source organism: Gigaspora rosea (assembly GCA_003550325.1). Lineage (NCBI taxonomy): Eukaryota > Fungi > Glomeromycota > Glomeromycetes > Diversisporales > Gigasporaceae > Gigaspora > Gigaspora rosea. The sequence goes on from QKWP01001009.1 coordinate 37,296, forward strand.
TCAAATATTTGAATCAAATCAAATTCAAATCAGTGTCAATTTGATTCAAATTGATCCAATATTTGATTTGATTTGAATTTGAGGAACCCTAATAAAATTTCTATGTTGTTACAGTATCGGAAGCCTTTTTAAATTCTGATAAAGTAACAATCACACGGCTTTTGAGATCCCTTACTTTGGGCGTGAAGTGGTGTGCAAAAGGGAAGTATAGTTTTCTTTAGTCTGTAAGAAACTATACTTTTTTCTAAGACAGTTCGGTATAAAACAACAAGAGATAATATACAGTTTATTAATTTAACAAGAGGACTATTCCAAGGTGTCTGTTCCTTAGAAATCCCAAGAGTTTATTAATAATAATAGAGGAGAGTAATAAATATAAAGGTAGGTATAAAATACAATGTCTGGATCTGTTCTAAACTAAGGAAAATAAGGTGGGTTTATATATCTATTGAGCTAAGCGCCACTAAGCATCATTAAGCGTCACTAAGCATTGTTAAGCATGGCTAAGCGTCGTTAAGTATCGCTAAGCATCGCTAAGCGTCGCTAAGCATCATTTAGTGTTATTGCACATCAATTTCACATATCACTATTACTAAATACAGTTATTACAAAATTTCATTATTAAGTTCTAATTTCTTAACTAATTTCTACCAAGATTAACTAATTAACTAAAACCTATTTTATAACATTTCTCTCCTCTTTAAGAACGAACTCTATGAGTTCTAATTTGGGGAAGGACTTGAGAAGTTCAGCATCTGTTAACTTCGTAATCATTGTATAAGTAATATAAGTTGTTCGAGAAATGTTTTCTATAAACTGGTCGGAGAAGAGTAATTTTGTCTATTTAGCACACTTCTATGTGTCTTGGGCTCTTCTTTCTCCTTGAGTCTTCTCAATTATAGATCGAATATTTTTATGATCATTGGGGTACTTGTCTATAAGGTTACCAAGATAATAATAAGCTTCAAGCAGTTTATTTTGGTCTTGTCTGTTTTGAGTTCGAGTTTTAATTCATTTAAGAATTTTCTGTAATTTCTCTTGATATGTTATTCCAGTATATGGGGGAATAAAAGTCTGAGTTAGAGGTCCACAAGGTTGGATAATATTCTGCACAATTCTGGTTAATTTTTCAGGTAATGGAGCAGGGATGACTTCTTCTTGATTAGTAATTGGAACCGTTAATGTTTCTTCTTGTATGTCTTCCAATTCTAAGTTTGGGTCCATCCCTTCTGTGTCATTTATTTCTGGTAAATTGATTTTTAATTGTTCTGTGTCTTCTAGAGTGTTTAGAAAATTATTTGAGTCTGGCTCAAGAAAAGAAGTAATTAAATTAGTGATGTCAATAGTCTGAGTAGCATCATTATTATCATATAACCATATATATTGTAATGTAATCTACAATATATTATTTTGAGCAGCATTATCTTGTTTCCATGTCTGAAAAAAGTATTGAAGGGCTAACAAGGTTTGAGGTTGCAGTGTAGGAGTGGTTATTTTTGGGAAAAATTCCAAAAGGGGTAGTTGTATAAATATATTTTGAGGTTTTACAAACTAAATTGTGTGGTTCATCCCCTTGTAGATCAAATTTCTTCTAGAAATTTCCAGAAGAATCAATAACAGCTACTGGATCCTATGTTTGTGGCTTATGATATTTAGCAAGACGATCACTATTATAATATTTTTGTAAAATTTTTCCTTCTATTGTCAGTAATTTATAAGCACCATTGTCTAATTTCTCATGGATAAGAAAAGGTCCAAATCTTTTGTCTTCAAATTTGGCTGAGCGAGAGGCTTCTAGTTCCTTTCTTTGTATCCACACTTTATAACCAATTTCAAATGTCTCTGTTCGAATATTGGCATCAAAACGGACTTTTTGTTTTTGCTGTGATCGTTCAGTATTTTGTCTGGCCTGATTCTGGTAATTTGGTAATTTCTCTATTAAATCATAAGCACGTTGGAGGATACTTCCTTGTAAGTCTATTTCATTATCAATTTCTATAGGTTCTACTGGGAAAAGTGCTTCGATTGGTAAAATAGCATATCTCCCATATATAAGTTGAAAGGGGGTATATCCTGTAGTAGCATGTCTTTTTGTTCTATATGCTAAGAGAACAGCAGGTATATACAAATCCCAATCATCATCTCCTTTCACTTTTGCAAGTGATTTATACAATGTTCTATTAAATCTTTCTACTATATCATTTGTCTGGAGGTGGTAAAGAGAAGAGAATTTGTGCTTGATAAGAAATTTCTTACAGAGAATTCTAATTGTTTCACTAATAAAATTGTGACCTTGATCTGATAAGATAATTTTTGGAGTTCCATGTTTACAAATTATCTTTTCAAAGATAAACTGAGCAAGTATACTAGTACTAGCATCTGGAACAGCATGAGCTTCTGGCTATCGTATTAGGTATTTGGTAGCAACAATAATATATCGATTGTTTTGTTTAGTTACAGGCAAAGAGCCTACAAGGTAATTTCAACACGTTCGAAAGCTCTTCAAATTTGTATAGGATGTAGAGGTTTCCTTTTACGACCTTTTTGTCTTCGTTGGCATTCCTTACAAGTCTTCACATATTCTTGTATGTCTCAATACATTTGGTCCCAATAATAACATTTTGATATTTTATAATACATAGTATCCGTTTCCAAATATCTAGCAGTGGAATGCTTATGCATTATATATAATACTGGCTCAACTTCTGTCCATTTAATAACTCTAAGAGGTCTGTCTGGGTTTCTTTTATTCTTCTTATAGAGAAGGTGATGTCTAATTTCAAAATATTTAGCCTGGGTCATAAATCCATCCGGGAATTGGTCTGTGTTCAAATAGTGGTAAAGGTTATAATATTGGTCAAGATTTATGAGGTCTATTTGATATAGTTGTCTGAGTCAGTAATCGTGAGAGAGCATCAACATTTGAATGGATTCGGCCTGGTTTATGAATAATTCCAAAATTGTATGGTTGGAGCTTCAAGATCCATCTTCCAATCCTTCCTTTGGGTTCAGTAGTATGTAACTATTTTACTGGTAGTGCTGAGTGGTCTGTAACTAAGATGAATTTTGTAGCGCCTAAGTATTTATGGAAATGTTTTATGGCCCATACAACTGCAGCACATTCCAGTTCAGTGGCTGCATAGTACCAAAGCTATTGTAAGAAGCATCAGTAGGGTATGCTAATATAGGGGCAGTAATGAGTCTAGATTTTAACTCTTCAAAAGCTTTTTGTTGTTTATCTTGCCAGTAATAGGGTTTATCTTTTTGTAGAAGAGAATTCAAAGAACGAGCAATTGATGAAAATTTTGAATTAATTGGCAGTAGTATCTTGCAAGTCCAAGAAAAGATCGAAGGGCTGTAAGGTTTTTAGGAGGTTGAATCTGTTGGACAGCTTCTACTTTTTGAGGGTCAGGGGCAATACCCTTAGCGGAGATAAGATGTCCTAGAAAAGGTAGTTGGTGCATCCAGAAGGTACACTTTTCTATATTAAGTCTGAGTCCTGCTTGTTTAATTCTATTAAATACTCTTTTAAAATGTGTCAAGTGTTCATCAAATGTTCTAGAATAAAAAATTGTATCATCTAAGTATACAACTACACATTTTCATACAATTCCTTTATATATATGATCCATTAGTCTTTGGAAAGTTGCAGGAGCATCGCAAAGTTCAAAAGGCATTACATTAAATTCATAAATTCCGTATCGTGTGATAAAGGCAGTTTTCTTTTTGTCATGGGGTCCATGGCAACTTGCCAATATCCACTCGCAAGGTTGAAAGTAGAGAACCAAGAGCATCCTGTAAGGGCATTAAGCATTTCATCAATACAAGGTAAAGGGTAAGCATCCTTTTTAGAGACAGCATTTATTTTCTGTAGTCTATACAGAATCACAATTTGCCATTTTTCTTTCATACTAAAACAATAGATGAGGTCCAAAGGCTGTCAGAGAGTTGAATAAGTTTGTGTTCTAAAGCATTCTTTGTATTTCTTTTTGTATAAACTCTTGTTCATTGGGAGGTACAGAGTAAGGGCGAGAGCGAATGGGGTGTACATCCTCAGTATAGATTCAATGAGTAACCAGGTTAGTCCGTCCTAGCTTGGTTATATCATTTGCAAAGAGGTCTGCAAATTCTTCTAATAATTTTCAAAAAGCTAGACCTTGTTCTTTATTAAGTAGTCCAATATTTAAAGAGGTCTGAGTCGATAGGGTATATTCTTCATATTCAAGGGTAATTATATTTACAGGTCTAGATATAAGGGTCTGGTCTGGGTCAACAGGTAGTTTATGATCCTGCCTAGGATTCTCTAAAAATTTTGACAAAGTGTATCCAAGGCATTAGCTCATTGGCGAGCATTTGGGGCTTCTTCTTAAAAAAAGCGTAATAAAGTAGCATTGGTAGTTTTCAAGGTTTCAATTATTGCTTGTAAATGTTTTATCAGTTGGTTCTGTTGTTGTATTTGTTGTTAGAGCTGATAAAACTGTGAATTATCATCTGTTTCCTTAATAGTTTCTTCAGTAGGTGGAGAGTAAATTTCTGGGTCAGGAAGTTTGTAATTATTACAATATCCTTGATTTGCATTCAATTCCTCTTGGTTTTAACATGTAGAAATTCCTGGCAAAGGTCAACAGGAACTGTAAAGTTTCATCGAAGTACAGCGAGGGCATACTTCTAGTCATAGTCTAGGTGGCTAGTATCAAAGAATTTATCCAAGATTGCTTGTAGAGGGTCAATATCATTTTCTGACAATAGATCTGATTCAGCTTGCAATATAAGTTGCATTTCCTCATAGCTCCAAGGTTGAGTTATGCGGTCAGAGGGTAAAGGTTCTAAAGCTTGGGCGATGGTCTTGTAATTTTTATCCAAGAGGATCTTTGCAAGTCGATAAATTCTGGTCTGTTTCATTTCATATTGGTGTCCATCATTTTTTGTTGATTCAGTATAACGATTAATTCGGGTTCAAAGATTATACCAGGAACAAATGCAATGAGTGCATGGTTTTACTCTATTGGAGTAGAATTTGTCCGCAAAATCTTAATTTTTATTGGTCCGCATGACTTATTCGTCAAATTTTGTTTATTTTTCACGTTTGAATTCAGCACACTAATTTTTTTCACGCATGAATCTATCACATCTTATAAACGTATGTTTGTATGTATATGTATCCTTGTAATACGTAATATGGTGTAGATCGATGAAGTGTGTATCCTCGTAATACATAGTATGGTATAGATCAATGAAGGTACCTATATGCGCAAATACATGATTACGCGTAATTACATTTTAATTTAAAATGCAAGGAGTCGCAAACATGAGTTGCGATAGCTAACAATATTAAAAGCGATGTTTTTGGACGCAAAAATTGGTGACCTGATGCAATTTGATTTGTCTATTAATTGTTATTTGGTATTTTTTGTTTTTTTCGTAAGATCTTTTATCGGGTTGATAAAATGATAATCACTGATCGTTAAAGAAATTTACGAATGTTTTTTGGATGATCAGATAACCTGTACTGAAGTGTATGGTTTAATTCATATATCATGTATGTACTCAAAATCTTGACTCTTATTGGTTGTTCCAATTTTATGTATTACGTTAGAAATCATCTTTACACAGCCCTGATCAGATAATCTAAAGTCAGATCGTTATACTATGAGCTGCAGAATGTATCCAGAAGCACGTGGTGATCGAGGTGGCATAGTATCGATTTTTTGGTTATGTTAATCATTGCCAAAGTTGGGTTTACTAGTACTATAAGTCCTAAAAGAGTGAAAGGTTTTAAAAGTCTTATCGATGATTTAGTAAATAAGAGAGATATCGGTACTATTAGTGATATCAGTGATTCAGGTAATAAAATAGCTATAAAAGCCTCCTTAGTAGCTTTAAGAGATAAAGTAGTGATACGACCTATAGTTCCGCATAATTAATTAAATTTATATAATAAAGGCCTTGTGCCCAAAGAAACATGAGCAGTTGTTTGGTTATTGATAAACTACTTTCCTGTTACTCCCATATTCACTAAATACAATAACGATCTACTACTAAGTGGCATAGTAGTACAATCATCTTCTGTATTGATTGTGCACGTGATTGTAGAGTTATGCTGTCCGGTTGTTTCTCGACGAACTGAGAACCTCCGTAGTTATTGTTGTTTTCCAACTGTCTCGATGTACTGAGATAGTTGTGGTTGTATTATTTGTTTGTTTATAAGAGACTTATCCTGAAGTATTGACGACCGAAGCCTTGAATATCCACTCGCCAAATCTAACACGCCTCCTTCGACAGGTCGTCCGGTTTGATTGGTTTGGTTTGGTTGAATTTAGGTTGACCCGGAAGAGCAGACTTCTTGTTGTCAATACTGTTTTAAAAATTGAATCGGCCTCCAAACTATAAGATGATCTATGCTAAGGAATGTGTATGATGCTTTTTAAAGTGACAAAATCTTACGTTAGGTAAGGGTAGTGATGTGCCGCGTATAAACAGTACGCAAAAAATTTTTTAGAATATTCTATAACAAATCATAAAACTATTCATATCTTAAATTTGCCCTTATGAAATGCCTTTTATTTTCTAAGCAAACTTATTCCTTGCAAAGTTTTATATAGGTTTATATATCATATGCGTACTATATGTAGTGTTGTCATGGGACACGGACGCAGACAGCGGACAGTCCGGGACGGGACGTCCGGGACATGTCCGCCCAGAATTTTTTTTGTCCCGGACATTCGGCGAATCAACACGTAATCACCAACCAATAAAATTCGTTGTATCTATCGTAAATTATTATCATTTTTTACAAAACGCAAACCAAGGGTCTGTATATTTCCGCAATTTGATTGGTTTTACCTAGCGGACATGTCCCGGACATAGTAGGGACAAAGTTAAAAATTAGTGGGACATTGTCCGCGAACAATATCGTGTTGGGACATTATTGCGGACATGTCCCGGACGTCCTGTCCCGGACTGTCTGTGTCCCTGTAAAATTGGCGGGACAATGTCCGTGTACAACACTGCTATATGTATTTCACATACTATACACACTATACAACTATACATACTGTATGCACTATACGCCAAAAAAAAATCCAGACATCATATAAATAGCATATCACTAGGTAAGGGTCATACCCGAAGGAGGACTATATCAAAGCAGAAATTTATTTTTTTAGTGTATATAAAGTTTTACCAAAAACATAGTACAAAGTACGAAGTGTATTGTTCTACTCAAGTTTTGCGTTCGTATACAGTATAGTGATTTAATCAGGGATATGCCTGCAGCGGTCCAGGTCTAGTTAAATCCGGTAATGCACATGAATATAACGTCATTGCGGCGTTTACATATGATCTTTCGCCTCAATCAGTTTCCTTCTGCAGATTGAGCTTGTTCTATGGCGCAGGTACGTGACTCCCATGCTTTTCATAACCTACGTAGCTTAGGGTGTCCAGGATTATGATGCGAGGATGGCCAAATTATGCATGCGGCAAATTGTAAATTATACAAATTATGCAAGTTTTTAGCTTAAAATATGCAGCATATTATATGATATACCACAAATTATGCAAAATATGCAAAAATTTGCATGAATTCTCAGATATCTAATATTAGTTTTTTTAAATATCTATTTAGGTTATACTATCTTGTATATTAATTTAAGTACATTGTATATAGGCCGCTTAAAATTGATTAAAGAAATTATTAAAAGTGTCGTGATTGGTCATTTTGTCCTATCTATCTAGAATTTGAAACCGGGTTTATTTTTTATATGCTAAACCAATCAACTCGGTTTAAGCTAATGAAAAAATACATTAGTTCCAACTCTAGCTTTTTATTCTATTTTGAGCAATTTCATTGGCCAAAAACTTGTACACTCATATTATGCGAATTATTATACGAAATGCCCAAATTATGCAAATTTATATGACCCATGATGCGTATGTGGTACAGGTCAAATTATGCGCATATTATGTCGCATCATAATCCTGGACACCCTAACGTAGCTCACCCACAAAATATTTTCTGGTCATGTGACTTTTTGTGGCGCAAACTAGGTGCAAACCAATTGAATTTTAGGATCAGATGTAACGTAAAAATTGCACTTTTATAATTTTTTATAAAAAATCACTAATAACTCTGAAGTTTGTCTATAAAATCGTCTACTGCGCATTAACAAAAAAAATTTCTTGCAAAATTTTGGTATGAGTAGCACTCTAACCAAGCGTCTAACCCAAATCCTAACTACTTGATTTATTACTTTAATTCTTTCGCTTTATTCAATTGTTTTGATTGGTTTGATTTTTACATTACACCTAATCTCAAATTTTGATTGGTTTGTGCCACAAAAAAGTCACATGACTGGAAAATTTTTTGTGGGTGAGCTACTATCGTCGCTTTTTATCATGTGATCTACCATCACTCCGCAAAAATTCTTTCAGTAAATCATAGTAATCAACTAAGTATCATGGCATCAAGTATCGTTTTTTTACAATAAATCACAATAGCGGTAAAATTTGTAACAAAATTTTACAATAAATTGAATAGAAACCGCAACTTTTAATTCTAACACTGCTATTATCGCAATAGCTAGCAAGTTTTGTAACAACAAATTATGGTAAGTTGATTTCAAACCAACTAATTCAACTACACACCGCAATAGATAGCTTCAAGGATGTCTTCATGATTATCGCTTCACATTAATAATTCAGACTAAGTTAAGGTTAGTGTTGGATTAGATGATAATATAGTTAGGCCAATTTTGTTAGTGCTAGTAAACAAATTATATAATTACATGATTTCGCTGAGGTGATAATCACTTGGTTCACAGTTCTTACATAGTACAAAGTACAAAGTGTATGTTTTAATCCAGAGTTTTGCATTCGTGCACGAGATATCTGTAATCTGATTTGATTCCTATTTATGGTTTATACTAGGACCCCAGACATGTAGTACAGAGGTCATACGTTACGCATTTCAGCAAAAACCCCCAAAATTTGAAAAGCAAAAAATTAGTTTTTGGCAATTATCTTGGCATCCAGTGGTCCAATTTGAATGAACTTTTTTAAAATGAAGCTCTCAGTGAGGCGCATCTAATAAAAAAAAGTTCATTCAATTCTGATCACTAGATCAAAAGTTATTTAAATAAATAGATTTTGTCGTTTTTAGCAAATTAGGTCAAAATTGGCCAAAATCCAGTTATGACCTATATGAGAGATGTCCGGGGTCCTTTTATACTAGCATGGCTTTTGTTACTCGATTACCTGATACAACAATGAATAGCCTCGCTGCTCGCGTAGTCTACATTCAGTTCCTAGCATCACTAAACTAATCTATCTTTCTTTGATATCTGAGCTGTAAAGTCGGGCTATCAAATTACTCATATTCGATATCCGGGTTGTCCACTCGGACTATCAATCACACCTATAACTCCAAATTACCACAGTACACTAAATATAGTACTTTTGCCCAGCAGTAGGTGAGTAAGCATCAACGACGAAGCTAGACTTGTTTTGAGCTAGCAGCAAAGACAAAAAAGAGAGAACAAACTTTCGTTACTCCTTTCCTAAATAGTCATTTACTATAACTTCATAATTCCATCCCTTAATAAATACTTATCGTGCAATACATCATACTTGCAAAATCGCCTATTGTCATCCCTTAATTAATCACTCCTATTTATCGAACAATACAACATACTTACCAATCATTTATAAACATCACTAAATCAATCAAATTGATACTTACCTCATACTTACTAACAACCCATACAATACCATGGGTGTATATCGTTATCTCGTACAAATAGTGCCCTGTGACTTTGTTCCTAAAATCTTGATTCTTATTGAATATAGTAATCTTGTAATTTTCATGAATCCTGCTTGTGGTTAACGATTATTTCATAATTGCTGAATATGGAATTTAATAGAGAAGTCATAACGATAAGGTTGATTAGTGATATAGAACGATCTTCAGTCCTGTAATTTCAAGCTTCATAGAACATCAAATAATTCAGAGAAAATTTTAATGGTCAAGTGATTAATATTAGACCATGCAAAGTTAATTTCTCATTCGGTGTTTTATTTTTTTTCTTTTAAAAAAAAATTTAACTTTGCATGGCCTAAATTAATTCTAAGATCATGCAATTTAGTTTGTATATCATGGGATCAGAAAATTTTTTATTGGACCTATCGAGTAATTCTGGAAAATTAAGATCATCATTGGGTGGAGGATGGTTTTTATTTCTTTATTTTGGGTTATTAAAATGGATAAAAGGCTTTTTTTCTACAAATTCTTGTAAAAAGTAACAGTGATAGTAAATGATCTAAAATATGACCCAAATAACCCAAATAGCAAATGACTAGTCATCGGTTATTTTGAGGCTTAAATGACCTCTAGGTCATTTAGCCTCGAAATGACCCGATGACTAGTCATTTGTTATTTGGGTCATTTGGGTCATTTTAGGTCATTTACCATCACTTAATGACTCAGGTAATTTGGAAATGATCTGGGTCATTTGGGAAAGGCCCGAGTCATTTGCAATCGGTAGGTCATTTAATGTTTTTGTATGATCAGATGTTGTATCTAGAGACCCAACCCAGTCAGATAATAGTGTTCTAAGTCATGACTATACATGAGGACGAAAGCATTTCGGGTTCTAAAACCCGAAATTAAAATTTGAAGACGAAATTGTTTTTGACCTATTTTACTTGAAAGACGAAATTATTTGGTACTTTTTTTGAATAGACGAAATTATAAGGAACATATTTATATAAATTTTATTTGCTCTTCCTTATAAAAAATTTTAATTTTCTTTAATGAAAACGAAATAGGCCTTTTTCAAAATCAATTTCGGTGGCATCACTAATCATGACCCAGGTCAACGGCATATAGAGGCTTACAAATTTTAATAATATTTATTGAAGTTATGCATTTAGATAAGTCATTCGAGTTATGAATATTATTATTTAATTTTATATATTTTACAACATTTAGTGAATATAAAAACATTTTATAATCTAGATCTGAAATAAGTTATTCAAGTTATGATATTTACTATTTCAATACGCTTATAGAACTTAGTGGTATAAAAAACATTTATTAATCTAAGATCTAAAATAAATTATTCGCAACATTTGTCATAATAATCCACAGAGGATGTTTATTAATCTAAGTAATAAAATAAGTTTCATAAATACTGGCTGTTTAATTCACCATATTTGCATTTTTTTTTGAGTCCCGTATTATAATACAGTATTCACTTCAACTTCATTACATTTCATGGAACTCAATTAATTATTTATATTTCCCTTTTATAGATAAATAAATTTCATAAAATATGACGAACATAGGGTGGCTATTTATGTTGTATTTTTGGACTCACCAAATAAACAAAGTATTTAAAATAATCTATTCATAAATATTGCTTTTAAACAGTAAGTATTCATTAACCTAAACGTTTAAAATAAGATATACTATTTAATCACATTAATTTTGTAAATATAAAGAATATTTATTAATTTAAGTTAATTTATAACTATTTAAATAGTTATTTTATTTGCATCCGGTTAGTTGGGTCATAAAAATTATTTATTTTATTTGCATCCAGTTAGTTAGGAGCATAAAAATTATTTGCATTTACATATATTAATATGACAAAATACTCTGGTTAATTCTATGCAACACACATATTTGATTTAAATAACCGATTAAGAAGTTGTAACCAACTAAATTACTAAATCTCTAAATATAAAATTTTAAATAACCTGATAGATCATTTCACCTTTCGAAATGAACAACATTTGGTCATTATTTATTTGAGTCACTATCCTTGTGGCGCCAAGGATCGTTTTTGCTATTAATCCGCCTAGAAGTTATAATTGAACCTTAATGTTAACTGTACTTCCTGGTCATTATTGCATTGACTGAAGTTTTCTTCGATTAGCGGTTCCCATACAAATATTAAACCTATAATAATTTTATTATTGCTCAGATTTTTAACCAATCAGTTAGGAACTTCTAACTGGTATCAATTACGGTTATGACCAATCATAACCTTTGCTATTTCTAAATATAATGCTCATTTATTTGGTAACAGCATATATAAAAATTCAGTTTCTTTTTTTTCGAATTTTCTGAATTAATTTAATTGTTATATCTGACTACTGTATTGTTGCATAATAATATCTGTGACATTATTTAAAATAATAGCCTGAATTATGCTTAATATAGGCTAAAATTCGAAAATACATTCCTATGCATCATTTTGTGAAATACAGAAAAACTTTATAAAATTCTAAAAGTCATATTACAAAACTGTGATTACGTTCCTGGTTTTAGCACGACTGCATCGCACAGCTACCTTATAGTTAGAATTATACTGGACATCCTGGCTAGCCTTGTATGCATAGAGGTGTTCTAATTCACAAAACTATAATTCTTCTCAAAGACTGTCTAATTGACACATTCTAGGCCTTGTGTCTGACTTATTGCAAACTTTGCAATTAACAAGTATTCCACATCCTTTACCTTGGATAAAGAATTGAATACTCCTAGGATCTTCATGGTCTAGAGCACAGTGGATGTCGGAATAGCATTCAGGGCATACAAGCTTTCCTTCAAGAAGTTTAAGAACTTCAGGTCTGTTAGGAACTTTACATTGACAACAATGATGAGTACGGCAAGTGCTATGGGTAGGTAAACGATTACTATCAACTTGATCAAGAGTACATCCGCACTGATAAACCAAGTTTTGTCTTTTTCAAGTGGTAAGAGGACAATAAGCTTTGATGTGGCCTAATGTACTGCATCCTCTGTAGACATTATTAGAGCAATTCCAATATAGATAGTTAGAGTCATTGCAAGTAGGGCAGATAGTACACTTTGGGCTTGTTTAGGACATTTAACAGCAATGTGACCAAATTTCTGGCATCAGTTACATTGGTTAGTAGGACAATTTGCAAAGAGGTAATCAGGAGAACTACAATTTCCACAGACATGTTGTTTAGGAGCTTTTCTGTTTCTATGGCGAAACTGATAGGTAGTCTATTCATTTTTTTCTGGTGAAAGAGATTGGTCTGAGTCTTCTCGATCAAAAGCATAAGCTTCTCGAGGATATAAGTATTCTGGTTCATAAAGGTCTAATTCATCTGGTGCGGTAACAGTGGGTTGACTTGGTAGAGGTTGGTTATTCTCATAAGTAGTAGGAATAGTATGTTTCTTGTTTTCCTATTTAAAGGTATAACAGCCATTTTTCCAATTTTAATTGCTTCCACTTTTTGATTCCAGTCATTGTCTAAGAGAAGGGAGTAAGAAGTAGTGTCTACTACTTCCACAGTAAGAGGAATGGTAATTTGATCAATTTTAACTAGTAGGTCTTTTATAATTCCTAAAGGTTGAGTAGAAGTTCCAACTGCAGGAACTATAAGACTATTAGAGGTCTTTTCAATAGTCAATCCAAGTTCCTTGACTGCCTTGTGAGCAATTATGCTGATTGAAGCACCACTATCAATAATAGCTTAATAGGGTTTATTTTTGAGAGAGACATTACATTTTACAGGTGTAATATATGCAGGAGTTTGAACAAGATTAGCATTTTTAGCTTCCTTATATAAGTAAGTAGCCAAAGCACCTCAGATAGATGGATTATTAAGTAGTGTTTCCCACTTGTTAGCAGTAAGAGAGGGTGTCTGAGTCTGATTTTGTATAAGATAGTTAACACTTCAATGATAAGGAGAAGGTGATCAATTGGAGGAGTTTTAGTAAGAGCGATAGTTATCATCATTTTGGCTTCTATAATTATTATCCCTAGATTGGCTCCTAGGATGAGAATTATTATGACTAGGAGACCGGTCTCTGTTATTGGACTAGCAGTCAGAGGAGCGACCATCCATTCTGGTCTCTATTTTGGTTGTTAATTCTGTTCCAGTTATTGTTACTATTATTATGACGAGAATTAGATCCTTGTCGTTGGTCTTGTTTTCTACTATTACAATCATAAATAAAATGTCCAGTGTGTCCACAATAATAGCAAATAGGAGGCTCTTTTATTCAAAGGGTTTGGGCATGGTTGTTAGTATAATTAACAAAAGAGGTAGGTGTGGTCTGTATCTGGGCCAAGTTAATACTAAGCTTAGCAATTTAATCGGTAAGTTGTTGAATAGCCTGGTCTGTATTGGTTGTAGGGATAGCCATTAATTTTGGATGGCAATCAATTCATCGACAATCACTTCACCGACATAACATTTCACTGACAATTATTCACCGACACGTTTATTTTACTGACAGTTTATTTCACCGAAGCTCATTTCACCGACAAAGTAATTCTGGTCATTGTCATTAGGGTCAGGGTAGAATTAGGTAGAATTAGGGCTAAAGTTAGAGTGCTTTTTGAAAAAAAACTTGTCAGTGAAATGAACTTTGGTGAAACAAACTGTCGGTAAAATGAACTTGTCGGTGAGTATTTGTCGGTAAAATGTTATGTCGGTGAAGTGATTGTCAGTGAAATAATACGAACCCATTAATTTTTCAGTTTCCTAGTGGAGGGCTACTTCAATAGCATTATCCAAGGTATTAGGAAAAGCAGCTTGAACATTAACTGAATACTCAGGATGCAAGCCTTGTATAAAAAGTTGTTTAACGAAATCAGTTAGAAAAACACCATCTGGGTCCACTTTCTTTTGTAATATACAAAATCAGTTAACATATCCATCTACAGTCTCAGTAGGTCCTTGCTTAATGTCAAAAAGCTGTTTTTGCCACATAACCTTTTGCTTGGTGGTATAGAAATGCGCCTTAAAAAGATGCTGGAAACTTTGGTTCTGGGCACCGTCATCATTAAAAGCATTAGGTACTGGATTTAAAGCTGTGTACCAGTCCAGAGCAACTCCTTTAAGATATACAAGAGCAAGTTGGAGTTTCCGTTTGGCACTCCATTTATTAGCAGTAGTGGCTCTTCTAAATTCCTTTAGCCAGTCAGCAGGGTCTTGGGTTCCATCTCCATAAAAATCTGCAACAGTTATAAGAGTTTTCTCAGAGCCTTGCCCAAGAGCAGCAGCAAAGTCAGTAATTGCTTGTGCAGCAGCTCGTAAAGCAGCATCTCCCATTGGATTTTCTTCGTCTGGTTGGTTAAGAGGCAAGATAGAATTTAATTCTTCAGCAAAAGGTTGTAAATTTATTTCTTCAAATTGTTGAAGTAAGTTAGGTCTGATAATAGTAGTTTCTTGGTTTTGGGTATAATAGTCAAGAGGTTCAATTAAATTTTGGTTGTTAAAAAGAGATGGATTAGGTAAGGAAGGAGTATAGCAAGGGACAACATTTATATCTAAATTAACAATAGGATAATGTTTAGTTACAGGAGGAGGTGGAGGAGCAGTAGTGCGAGCAGGAGAAAAGGTTTGTTGTATTAAGTGAAAGAAACGATTGGTTGTGAAGGAGGAGTAGTTTTTCAAGTATAATGATATGGAATTTCTGAGATAGGTGAGGAAAGAAGCTCAAGTCGTTGGAGAATTGGTAGTGTTGTCACTTTAACGTATTTTGGTCATTTTGAACATTTTTTCAAATTAAAATTACTTAAAATTTTATTAAGATAATCTATTTTAATTTATCACCAATGAGTCCAGCACCTAAAAAAAAATATAATTATATATTTTTTTAAATTACTTTATTAATTAGTTAAACATGGGACATAGGCTTGAATGATTTTGGACAATCTTGGACATTGGACAAAAAACATAGTATGGACACGTCCAAGTGACAATACTAGGGAATTGGTATGTAAGCATCGGTAGAGGAACCAACACCAGTGTCAGCTAATTGTTCAGGACCTAAAGTGTATATAGATCTGGGCGGAGAAGTATCAAAGTTTAATTCAGTTCTTTCTAATTGATTTTGGAAATCGAATAGAAGGTTTTCAGTCCTTAGTTGAGTTTGAGAGAGGGTAGAAGGAAGAAGGTCCTCAATATAAAGGTCAAGTAGGTTAGCTTCAAAATCAAGAGGTAAAGTAGGTGCAAGAGTATAGGGGTATGTTCAAGGAGTAGATCAGCAATAACTTCTTTTGGGTCTAAAAGGTTGTTGTTATAATGGCAACTAAAAACAATATCTCAAGCAGTGGCTCTAGCAGTATTATAATCAATAGCAGTAACTATGATATGATAAGCATCGTTTGTCTTTTGGGAATATTGGGTAGCAAAATAGTTATCTCAGTAAGTTCCCCAAAATCGTCAGAAAGGGCAGTATAAATTAGCAACAGGGTAACAGATAGTACAAAATAAATCAGGATAGTAAGCTTGTAAAACATCTACGGCAAGTGATAAAGGATGAGTTGTTTCGTGTACTTCAATTTGTTCTAAATATAGTTTATATGCTCTATTTATATAGAAAAGTCAGTTTCCAAGTCTCAAGGAAACTAATAAAAGAATAATAGAAATATTTTCAGAAATAAAAGGTTAGTAGTAAGTTGTTAACAAAATTTTTAATCTCCAAAATAAAGTAAGTAGTTAATATCTAACAAAGAAAATTCCAAGTAAGTAGTAAAAGAATATCAAGAGTGCAATTAAAAAGCAAAAGAGTTAGTAATAGCCAAAAAAAAATATATATATTTCTGCCAAAGTAATAATAAGACTTCAAAATCCTTCAACAATATCCAATAATTTATATAGGTTTCTACCAGAAGGCACCAAATATTACAGTACTGAAAGCCTTCTTAAATTCTGATAAAGTAACAATCACACGTCTGAGTTTATATATAAAAAACAATAGTATCGGGAAAGAATAAATTCAAATATTATATTTTAATAAATTTTAATAAATTTTAATTCATTCACATTACAATCACCTAATTATCACTTTGTCATAACAATAATATAAAACAATTTAATAAAAATTATATATATATTTATTTTATTTATTTATTATAAACAATTCTCTAACAAATCAGTTACAATTTTGAATCTAACATTTATAATCTACAATTCTATAGCAAATAACTAATGAAACACTAGTAATAATACAACAAAAAAAATGTTCAATAAATCGGTAACAAAACACCTAAAATGCCCAAGAAAACTAACAAGATACCCAAGATAAAATCTACAAAACACCCCAAAACGCATCAAAGCAACATCAAAATCGGCAACAAAACACCTGAGGCAACCACAAACTTGCACAAAGAGCACCCAAGAAAACTGACAGAACACCCAAAATGAAATCTACGACAAGAGACCCTGAAACGCACCCAAAGCAATATCAAAATTGGCAACAAGACACTACCACGTAGTCATACAAGAACATCCAAAAAAACTAATAGGCACCCGAAGAGAAAACTCTGAAACAACAATGAAATCGGCAACAAGACACCTGAGGCAATCACGAAATCACACAACGAACCTAAACAACAGAAAAACTAAAAAATAGTATTTAGAACTAGAGTGTGTCAACAAAAAGTATGAAAAGAAAAAACACAGCACTAGTGACGAATAATACACCGAAATGGTCAACACCAACGACGAAGCACCAACTAGCGACTTCAACAACGAAATCTGATGGCATTTCCCGAAGAACCTAAAAAAGCGAAATGTGAAAGTTAGTAACTAAAAAGCGACAAAGGACACCAACAACTAAAAAATGCATGCACCGAAATAAACGCACCAATAGTAGCAAAAGAAGTTGTAACGGCACCAACGACGAAGAAAGGTTGCTCCAAAACCAAAATGGACGACAGTTATTTTTTAAAAAAAAAATTAGCAGTTAGTACGTACTAAAAAAAAATAAAATAACCAAAAAAAAAAGGATACTTATCTATTCTAATCTGTGTAATGGGGGAAATTTAAATTATAAGAATAAAAAAAAATTAAAAAACGTTTATTTAAAATATAAATAAAAAAAAGATTAATTACTGATCCAGATAAGATCGGCACTATTTTTATATTAGAATTTGGGGCAAAATTACTATGATTTTCATTATATGGTGGAATCTGACATCCTTCAAATGAAAAATAATTTTTTTATTAAGTTAACAGCTCATGTCGATTAATTGAAAGTTGTAGAGCTCACTAAGACACATTTAATGGTGGTTAGGTCATTCAAATCGGCCCAGTATACGCTGAGATATCACTAAAAAACGATTGGCCGACTATATAAAATTCTATGTAAGCAAACTAAAAATTTTATATAGTCGGCCAATCATTTTTTAGCGATATCTCAGCGTACACTGGGCCAATTTGAATGATCTAACCACCATTAGATGCGTCTCAGTGGGCTCTACAACTTTCAATTAATCGATATGAGCTGTTAACTTAATAAAAAAATTATTTTTCATT
>QKWP01001009.1:76788-108885 GCA_003550325.1 Gigaspora rosea
AAAAAAAAATATCGTTTAATAAAAAAATAAAATATCGTTTATTACAGAATAAAAAAAAACGTACTTTGTTTATTTATTTATTACTGGTAGTTTGTTTTGTTTATTGATTTTCTCCTTGTGTTCTTACCGGCAGTTATATGCTGTATAAATGCTATATACGTACATGCATACAGTAGTATCGTTATACAAATAAAGATCTAACTTGTTATAAAAATTGTCTTTGTTATACAAATAAACATCCGACTTTTTGAAAAATTACCAGTTGGTTATACAAATCTAAACATATGACATATCGAAAAATTATATAATAAGTCTATACAAAATCAGATCTTTCTATTGTGATCTTGAACCCGGAGCTGGTACCAAGATAAGTACCAGTTCATATTGTTCTTTGTTTTGTCATTTTTTGGTATTGTTACTAATGTTTTCTTTCTCTCTTGTAGCTCTTGTGCTTCACCAGGAAGGGTTAATAGGGACTGGGATTGAGACCTTGGATTCAGAAGAACTCATTTTATTAGACTGTAGACAAAATTTTAGCAATACAAGCTTATGAAAAATTGCATTTGTAGCTAGTAGTTTAGTTGTAGTTTATTAAAAGGTTTTAGAATTTATAGAATTTCGTGAAAATGTATTAATTATAAAGTTTATTTAAAAAATTATTTTGCTACAAATATTTCAAAATAAAATGCATAAATTAAAATTCATAATTGAAAATAACTGATGCTAGTATAAGATTTTTACTAAATTCAGCAAATTAAAAACCAAAACAGGTTTTATTGGCAGCTTTAATAAATCTTCTAATCGGGGTTTATTTATGATAGTACAAGAACCAAGATAATTATTACAAGTTGTTTTGATCAAATTGCGATTTATTTTGATTTATAAATTTTGATCGACCAGGATCACTATAGTATCACTACCCATGGGTAGTTTGAAGGGTACCCGCATTCTAATGGGCCAGGTATGGGTACTAAGAATTGAGCTCTAGGGTAAGGGCAGGGCTCAGAAAGTTGGCCCATACACAAACGGGTAGGGTAAGGGTATTACTAGTACCTGTCTCTACTCGGCCCATGCAAAAGCCTATGACCTACAGAAACAACCATATTATACATGCTCTAGGTGCTATGCTGCACCAGAAAATACTGTCTATTTGATAATATGTATATGCAACTCCTCCACACTAGAATCACAATTTAAAAATATAATTATGGTACTCACAGAAGAATTAGAATTATAAGTAATCAATCTGAGAGAATTTATAACAGTATTCAAAAATGTTCACATTAGTCGCGGTTTACTGTTAGGCTTTATAACTATAGCAATGCTTGCTCTCTTTAGTAAACAAAGTGATAGAATTAAATATTTACCTCTATTACACTATTTTATAGTAAAAATAATTTATGATGAAATCTGGCTGCTCTCTTGCCAGATCACCCATAATTTAGTTATTCTCACTTCTCCCCACTTAACAAAATAAAAAGAATACCTAACCCTCCCCTTCTCTTCCTCAATCCTTGATACGATTAGAAATAGATAAATATATTAGCAAAGGATGTACATATTTATGGAGCAACCCCACCCCCTCATGTAAAATAGGTTTTAAACCAATCAAATTTGGTATTTAAAAATTACATAATACTATATATACTATTGCTATTAAATCAACTCTATGCAGACTAATTAGAACAGACAATCTATTTTAATGCAATTTTAGTAAATCCAGATTTAAAATCATAACAGATTTTAATTTGTAAAGTGGATAATAAATCCAGTTAGATATTTGAATCCAAGTGTTATTCAATTCAAGAGTGATATAGAGATAGTGAAAAAGTGAGCAGGTACCCAAACTTTTGCATTGATTAATTTGGGTGTGCCAAGAAAATAAACCGATAGTGCTCAAATTACATTACATGCTATATATGGGAATGCCCATAGCAAAAATGGGGGATAGGACTATAAAATACAATTCCATCATCTGCTTTTGCTACAGTCAACTAGATTCTAAACCAAGTTCATTTGTTCTTGGAATATACGATGTTACGCATTATACCTAATATTCTCATGAAAATGGGTGATTGGAGCTTTAACAATCTAGGTTTGATCCTATATTAAACACAGATATTTTACTCAGATTGGCACAAAAATTAATTTAATGTGGATTCAAATATTCAAATAATCGAAAATTCTAGATCCAAGTCTTGACAAGTTTTTAAACAAAGCATATATGCTTAAATTTCCTTTATAGATAAAAAAAATTATAGACATATAATTATTGCATGGTGCAAAAAAGGATCTAAGCCAAATTTGAAAAAAAATTACAGAGAAAAAGTATGTAATATAGTTAAATCTCAATAGCTGGGGTCTGCGCATTTTTAGTAATTTACGCATTGCTTGATTACGCCCAATGTGAGATATGTCTAGTTTCAGTCTTGATTATGCGATGAAACGCACTATAAAAAACAAAACATATTATTTTTAAAAATTTAATCAAAATAATACCCATTTCATGATTTTATTAATAATATATGTTGTTCTTTTTACCAAATTGATGTATTATTGATATCTTATGATCTAATGATCAATTTTTGTTGATGATTTTTGAATCGTTTCTTTGATTACTGGATCATAAGATATTAATGATAGGTCAAATTATGCGAATTGATTGAGACTCAAATTTAGTAAAAAAAATGATATAATAAATTGTCGTAAAATGTTGAAAAGTAAATCGTGAGGTATAAGTTAGTTGAGATAATTAATTAAATAAGATATATTGGTTGTTGTACTTAGCAGCAAATTATTCAATCTGGATTTTACATTAAATCTTGACAACTTCTGTAAAAAGGTTATATACATAAATAGTCAAAATTCAAATTAAATAAATTTTTATAACTCTCAATTATATTTTGTCTTGACATAATAAGTTAATAAACTTTCTTTTCTAATTCCAAGTTCAATAAAACTTATATATACAAATCTTCGAATACTAAATATTAGCAGTTTACTAATGCATTTGTATACCATTTCATGGTAGAAAATGAAAATCTGACACCAAATTGAGTATATCAGCAAATTTTATATATAGATATATATCGATTACTAACCGGTAAGATATATATCGATACTAAATACCCTGCCGATTTCTATCAATAGTGATAGTAATTGATATATATCTGATTATCAGATATATATTGATTACTATCACTATCGATAAAAATCGGTAGATGGTATTTAGTATCGATATATATCTTACCCAGTTAGTAATTGATATATATCTATAGTCTGGTGTATAAAGATTTGCACATTGAATAGCTATAATTCAAAATTTTTTTTTATAATTTAATTTTTAATTTTTTTAATTCAAAATATTTATATACTATTCGGATTTATAAAATAAAATTAGTTTAATTATATTATTGTTAAAATAAAAACTTTTATTAATAATGACTTTTTTTAAAAAAATTTACTATATATAAATTGTACCAATTTCTGTAATTGGTAATAACTTTTGATCCACTGGTCCGTTTTGAATAATTTAACTGCCAAAATGCTCGTCTAAATGAGACGATTCTAACAAGCACAAAATCGTTAAAATCCAATTACAGGATCCCAAGATCGTTCAACTTTTTGTATTTTAATAGTGATTTTAAATAAATTTCTTTATCATTGAATAACTATTGATCCACCAGTCCGTTTTGAATGATTTAACTACCAAAATGCTCGCCTCAGTGAGACGTTCTAAAAGCCCAAAATTATTAAATTTCAATTACAGGACCCCTATATTGATAAAGATTTGTATCATTTTAGTCAAATTAGTTTATATATATATAACCAATTTGATTAAAATAATACAAATCTTTATTGATATTGAGATCCTGTAATTGGAATTTAACGATTTTGGGCTTGTTAGAATCGCCTCGATGAGACAAGCATTTTGGCAGTTAATAATTTAAAACAGACTAGTGAATCAATAGTTATTCAATGATGAATAAATTTATTTAAAATTACTATTGAAATTATACAAAAGTTGAACGATCTTGGGATCCTGTAATTGGATTTTAGCAATTTTGTGCTTGTTAGAATCGTCTTATTTAGACAAACATTTTGGTAGTTAAATCATTCAAAATGGACCAGTGGATCAAAAGTTATTATCAATTCTATAAGTTGGAGCATATAATAGCATTTTAATAATTTATTAATTATTTAACTTTAAAACTTAATTTTTTTTTTAACCAGTAATCCAAATTTACTCAAATGTTAACCACATGTTATTATATACACTTCAATGCACTTGCATAGTACAAACTTATAAAAATGCAAATTGGTTTTGAAAATGTTTAAAATAGATTTTTTTTAAAAAAAAAACAAAATTTTTTTAAAAAAAATTCAAAAAGTTTTGTATTAAGAATTATTAAATAAATTGGTATTAAAATAATAAAAATAATATAAGAAGTTAGATTGAAACATACTTTATTTAATATAAAAAAATTTTAAATAATTAATCAAATATTTAAAAACTTTTATTTAGTACAAAAATTACTGAATTTTTTGGTGTACAAATTTTTTTGCACTGGACTATATATAAAATTTGCCGATGATAGTGATTATAATTGATATATATTCATAATAGTTAATAATCGATATATAATCAATATACATCTGCATTATGATATATCTGCCCGATTATACAATAATTATATCATTAATAAATTAAAATTTATTTAATAAGCATAATACATATTCATGCTATATACAAGTTTATTTTTAATAACTAATTGGCCCAACTTCTAAATACAAATAATAGCAACAAAAAGCAGCAACTAAATACAATGAGAAAAGAAAAAATTACCAAAATCTTTCCAAAGATGAAAATCGATTAAGCTACTACAAACTTTCACCAAAGTTTCTTCTATTTATATTCGAAAAAAATACAAAAGGCCCAAAGATCAAAGTTACTAAGTAATGAAACCCACCAACAACAATGATACTAAAGTAGTGAAAGCACACCCAAAGGCTCCAAAAATGACAATAACGATAACGACAACAACACCAAAGCGACTTACCTAGTGAAAAAAACTATTAGAAGCATAAGACTTTCAAACTAATTTACTAACAAGAACGTCAAAAGCCTAAAACCTCTTAAACGATGTCAACGAAATGGCAAAAGTAGTATGCCATTACCTTGCTAAAAGAATGTTGTCACTTTACTGCAAGAACATCGTCACTTTACCACAAGAACGTTGTCATTTCACTGCAAGAACGCCATCATTTTACCACAAGAACGTTGTCGCTTCACCACAAAAATGACATCAATTCACTGCAAGAACGACGGCAAAATACCTAAAAATGTATTAATGTTAGTTGTAATAATATAAAAAAAAAGAACAAAAACATACTAAAAAAAATACTTATCTTTATGTCCAACGTACTTTAGTAAAGGCAGGTAGGAGATTTCTACTCTACAATTCTTGGTCTATTTCAGTTTTTAGTTCTTGGCTGCCTCTACTTTACTAATTTTTCCTAACTTTTTATTTCCTCCACATGCTGGTTAATTGCTGGTACTATTGTTTCTAACATCTTGTTTTTTTTGCCATTCTAGTCATCACTTCTAAAAGGTCCGTTTTTGTAAGGTAGTAGGTGGGTGGGGTCAACCTTTTTGATTGTATATTTTTAAACTAAAAGAAAAAAATTAAATAAAAAAATAAATAAATAAATATGATAAGTAAAAAAAAAAATAAATATAAAAAAAATTAATCAAAAAAAAATAAAAAAAAAAAGAAGATTATAGATACAAATCGATAAATAACTAGTTTATTAATATATATTAATTTTTA
This sequence comes from Gigaspora rosea, assembly GCA_003550325.1. Lineage (NCBI taxonomy): Eukaryota > Fungi > Glomeromycota > Glomeromycetes > Diversisporales > Gigasporaceae > Gigaspora > Gigaspora rosea. The sequence goes on from QKWP01001009.1 coordinate 82,620, forward strand.
ATCAATATATATCAATATTTATTTATATAAAAAATTTCCTGATGTAAATATATGTGATGATACTGCGAAGGAGTAGAAAAATATTAAAAAGTTCGAAGAAACTAGAATTAACGATATTATAAAAGGATACTTAGATAGACCCATTAAATTAAAAGGACTACTATTTTATCTAAAAAAACAAAAGTTTCGGATACAATTAGTAGTTCTTATCATGCTGTAAAAATAATTTCTATAGAACAAGAAATTCGGAATAATGCACTAGCTCAAAAACGGACAGCTAGTTCTATAGAGTGCCGAAGCAAAAATTAAAGAGCTAGAACAAATTTATAATTTTACCTTTGATTCACAACTTCAAATTGACTTATATAACAGGATCACGAATTTAAAAATCGAAATTCAATCGCATAAAGAAACATTGTGAAAATTAAAAAAAACACCAATTATCAGCCCAAATATCGTTCTAAAAAAGCTAAAGCATTAGAAAAAAAACAAGAGGTAGTTCAGTATGACAAATGTGGTAGACTGTCATACTTACTTCAGCATCCAGACTTACTAGAACATATCCATAATTCAATTAAATATGGATCAGCAGATATACAAAGACATAAAGAAGCAATTAAAGTAAGAATCATGAATCATCTAAAGGAAAACCTTGAACATAACTATGGCATTTATATTGCAAGAACAACTCTAAACAACNTCATGCTGTAAAAATAATTTCTATAGAACAAGAAATTCGGAATAATGCACTAGCTCAAAAACGGACAGCTAGTTCTATAGAGTGCCGAAGCAAAAATTAAAGAGCTAGAACAAATTTATAATTTTACCTTTGATTCACAACTTCAAATTGACTTATATAACAGGATCACGAATTTAAAAATCGAAATTCAATCGCATAAAGAAACATTGTGAAAATTAAAAAAAACACCAATTATCAGCCCAAATATCGTTCTAAAAAAGCTAAAGCATTAGAAAAAAAACAAGAGGTAGTTCAGTATGACAAATGTGGTAGACTGTCATACTTACTTCAGCATCCAGACTTACTAGAACATATCCATAATTCAATTAAATATGGATCAGCAGATATACAAAGACATAAAGAAGCAATTAAAGTAAGAATCATGAATCATCTAAAGGAAAACCTTGAACATAACTATGGCATTTATATTGCAAGAACAACTCTAAACAACTATCTTTTGCCTCGTCATTTTAACTCACTTATAGCAAAGGCACATCATCATCTCGCCTGGGTAGCTGTGGCTAGAGTTTTATATAATAAAACAAAGTACCATCTCGATGGCCACTATTGTTTTGCTTCTGTAAAGGGTATAAGACAATTTGCACAAACCTTTGCCGATTTTTCTGTAATCATCTTGCAAGATGATAAGGCGAAGATAGGTTTAGAGGTAGCTACTATTGGTAGAACATTTCTTATTTTGCAATCTTCCTCTTAACCAATCCAATTACCCAATCATGATTTTGTACATAGAAGTAGCCAAAAACTTATTTCTTCAGTCTATCTAATGATTAAAATGAATGAAACTAATAATGATTTTTGGACAGGACAAGTTTCAATCTTCGTTAGGCCTCAATGGTCAATCGGCACATTATCTATTACCCACATGGAGGATCTTTCTAGTCTTGTGTTGGATAATTAATATTCCAAAATACTAAAAATAAATAGTAAAATAAAACCGATTTGGTTAATGGTGGACCTGATGAAAATCCCAAACACCTTAAAAATATTGAATTATATTGCAAGATTTTTAAAAAATTTGATCTTGATTACTTTTCAGTATGTACACATGCCCGGAACAGTCAAAGTATAATCCAATCGAAAGAGGAATGGCTATACTTTCTGGTAAGTTGGCTAGTATAGTTTTGCCGATAGATCATTTTGAAAAGCACCTTGACAGTCAGGGTAGAGTTGCTAATGATGAATTAGCGACTAAAAATTTTCATTATGCTGGTTCTATGTTGTGTGATATATGGGGTTGAGACCCAAGATGTAAAAACAATATACATTAATAAAATGACCAATCCATTTGCGGATATAATGTTTACTTGTGAGGAAGAAGATAAGAACGTTAAAAAGAGAAAAAAAATCAAATCAGCGAAATTTTGATAAAGAAGAAGAACAAGACCTTAATAAATCTGCTAATACTTCTGTTCCATGGTCCTGAATAGAAAAACATTGTAGTTTATGTCAATATTCGATTAATATTAAATGTTGCAATGATCTGAGTTGCTGTGGGCCTACCAGAGCACAAGAAGCTATAGATTTTTTTCAACCCTTTGATGGGTTTCTTCCTCCCATTACCAAAGCTCAAGATGGTCACTATATTAATCCTGTTTACCTTCTCCAATATTCTGTGTGATTTAAGGTTCCTAGTTATGATGCTCATTGTCCATCCATTAACTAAACAATGTATTCTCGACCTTGTTGCTCAATTTGCTATAAGTATTTTTCTACTCTATCATATGTGGCGAAGCATAAATGTTTTCAACATTCATTCAACTATAGAAAGGCTAAGAAGGGACCAGAAATTTCAGAACCAGTTGCAAAATTTGTTGTAATTTCAAATTCTGCAACTATGAAAGATTTGGACTTATCACTCTTGCAACAAAATGAAAGTTATTTGGATGAATATAGGGAATGCTTTTCAAACATGAAATAAAAGGTTTTTTTTAAGAAAAAAAAACTCTGATCTGAAGTTTATACATTGAGTACTACAGAGAAAAAGTCATAAAAATTCTTGTAGTGCTCATGCTGTTTTTCTTTTCATACTATTTCTTGGTGAACAAATTGTTGTAGTTCTTGGTCTTTTTGTTTGTTAAGAATACATAAGTTTTGGACTTCTTTATTGTGTTCTTTTGCTAGTATTTTTCTGTGCCAGATCTATATCTTTATACTTAGATCTATACAATATACTGTACAATTTGGCATTAAATATTAGCTTTTATATTGTCTGTATGTATTGTTTTTCGATATAAAATAAATTTATAAATATATTCATATGATCAGGTTTTATCACGTGTTTACAATATACAATATCAGTTACCCGATTTGTCACATTTAAAATTTTAAATATATGATTTTTGTACATTACACAAATTGATAAATTATAGTTTTAAAATTTTTGTCTAAACCTTTAGTTGAAAATACATATCGTTCTATATGACAAAATTATTCTTGAAGTTTTTTTGAATTGTATGGTACACAAATCGTACAAAATAAACCATTCTCTATAAAATGCTATACCCTTGAAGGTGGGTAATTATTTTACATACTTTCGACACATTCTTTCTGAGTTTGCTAATTTTTAATTTGTAAAGTGGTTTACTAAGTGCGCCATAAAGAGAGCTTTCAGCAAAATGCATCTTTGAAAGGTGGATATATTAAGAAATGATGCGAAAAATCAAGAAAACTATTTTATAGTAAGTAGATCGCTCATTAATTTGTTGTAACTGATATATTTTAAACTATTCAACCTTATTAATCTTTCTATTATTCTATTTTTAACTAGTTTTATTTATTTGAGATAAGTTATTTAAGCTTACATCAGCAAATTTTATACATAGATATTAATCGATATATAGCACTTAATCATTATATATCAATTATAAAATATCGTTATATATCGATTAATTGGATAAAAATTAATATATATCTATAATCTATATATATCATTTTTTATATTAAATCGTTATATATCTATAAATTGATTATAATCGTAATTATTTAAAACGATATATGACGATTAGCAGATCTTTAACGATTATGTAGTGTTTTGACCACATTACGAAAATTTCAACCCAGATCACCAAATAAAAAAAAAAGCAAAAAAAAAATTTTTTTGTAAAGTTCAAAAACTCTTAAGCCCGTTTAATCCACAACCTCTCAAGGATCATAAAAATATAATCCACAAATTGAGTCAAAAAACTTAAAAAAAAAAAGACCATTTCGACCTATTTTTACCCCCTCCCTTTTACCCCTCTTTTCCTTTTACCCCTTTTCCCTTTTACCTCTCTCTCCCTTTTACCCCTCTTTTACTTTTATCCCTCTCTCCCTTTTTCTTTTTTATTTTTAATATTTCGAATATATTCGAAATATTTTAGGACGATCTGTAACCTAGATCATATCAAAAATGCATTTGACTAATATTTTCGAAATGTTTCAATGATTTTTGATGATTGTACCACAAGATCAAATTAGATCATTGTTTTTTTTGTTTATAATTTAGATCTTCTATTAATTTTACATTGTTTTTTCGGTTTCCTTTTGTTTTTTTTTGGTTTCGTTTAGTTTCGTTTAGTTTCGTTTTGTTTCGTTTAATTTCGGTTTGTTTTTTTTTATTTTTTAATTTTTTTTTTATTTCCTACTTTACTACTAGTACTTTGCAAGAAATCTAGTAAATTTCACTACTTAGCGCAAGCTAACTCAGCCTTTCGACACTTTGCAAGAACACACAACTACTTTCTCTAGCAATTTTGAAAGTTCAAGAATGCAAGTTTTCGCAAGTTATCGCTAGTTATCGCAAGTTTTTGCAAGGTTTTGTTTTATTTATTTTTTCGTTTCATGTTTTTTGTTTTTGTTTTTTTTTATTTTTATTAATTTATTTTATTCCGGCACTTTGCAAAAACCTTCGACGATTTCTAAATTGCAAAATACGAACTCGAAATGGAGATTTGGGGCTTTGTTTATTTTTTTATTTAGTTTGCTTATATTTTTGTTTTTTGTTTGTTTTCTTTTTTTTTACTTATTTTTTTAATTTTATTTTATTTTATTTATCCTTTACTTCTTTCGAAACTTTGCAAGAAAACGACTTGACTTTTCTGGCACTTTACAAGAACACCAATTCTAACACCTTTGGTACTTTGCAAGAAGTCACGAATATAAACGAATATAATCGAATATAAGCGAATATAAGCGAAAATAATAGTTTATTTTTTTTGGTTTTGTTTTTTTTGTTATTTTTCGGTTTTATTTTTTGTTTTTTGTTTGTTTTTTTTTACTTATTTTTTTATTTTATTTTATTTATTCCTTATTTCTTTCAGAACTTTGCAAGAAAACAACCTACCTTTCCGGCACTTTGCAAGAAGTAGCGAATATAAGCGAATATAAGCGAATATAAGCGAATATAAGCGAATATAAAGAATATAATAGTTTATTTTTTTGTTTTCATTTTTTTAATTTTTTTTGGTTTCGTTTTTTTTGGATTTATTTTTTTTTGTCATTTTTTTTATAATAATACATAATATATGTAATATTTAAATTATAATATATAATAAAAAAATAAAATTTTATATTAAATAGCGAAAACTTGTGAATATTGTATATTTAATAATTTAAAATATTATATAATAGTAATAAATAAAAAACAATTTATAATTAAATTGCAAAAACTTGCGAAAACTTGTGAAAACCTGTAAAATGTTCAAAAAGCATGATTATGTGAATATAATAATTATTAATCGATTAATATCTATATCAGATATATATCGATTACTACCAGATATATATCGATTACTATCACTATCGATAGAAATCAGCAGGGGTGCTAGTAATCGATATATATCTACATGGTTAGTAATCGATATATATCCATATATAAAATTGGCCGATGTATATTGTTTTGTTTATTTTGTTTTAACTAGTTGGTGATATAATTGTTAGATGAAACTTTAGATATTAATCAGGCAGTTTTGAACGATTGATATTATAAAAATAGTTCATCTAACAATTCTAGTTAAAGTGTAAAAAATAATATACTGTACTTAAGCTTATAATATTTTTTAATTTAGGATGATTTTTCTTTTAATTATATGGGTCTGGTGCTACAAAAATGGATGAATTTGATGAAAAAAAATTTACAAAAAATTGGGTTTCTCGTGAACTATTAATTAGAATTACATGGTTTTGATACCATTCAGTTTGTCTTATTAAGACGAATTGAATGGTACCAAAATCATATAATTTTGATTAATAGTTCACGAGAAATCCAATTTTTTGTAAATTTTTTTCCATTAAATTCGTTCCTTTTTCTAGCAAAAAATTGGGTTTCTTATGAACTATTAACCAGAATTATATAATTTTGGTACCATTTGGTTCTTTTTATTGAGACAAATTAAATGGTACCAAAATCATTTAATTCTAATTAATAGTTCACAAGAAACCCAATTTTTTTGCTAAAAAAAAGAGACGAATTTGTTGAAAAAAATTTTTTACAAAAAATCAAGTTTTTGTAAACTATTAATTAGAATTATGTGATTTTGGTACTATTCAATTTGCTCAATAAGATGAATCGAATGGTACCAAAACCATGTAATTCTGATTAATATTTTACAAGAAACCCAATTTTTTTGCTAAAAAAAGAGTTGAATTTGATGAAAAAAAATTTACAAAAAATTGGGTTTCTCGTGACTATTAATCAGAATTACATGATTTTGGTACCATTTAATTTGTCTCAATAAGACAAATCGAATAGTACTAAAACTTTGTAATTCTGATTAATAGTTCATGAGAAACCCAATTTTTTGTAAATTTTTTTTTATCAAATTCATCTCTTTTCTAGCAAAAATCTATTATTTATTAAATTGGCATATTTAAATTATTTTAATCAATTTTAATTTAATAATTGTATAATTCTTTATTTAAATAAATAATAAACATTTTTAATAAATATATATACAGTTTTTTTTTGTAATTTGCAACTATCTTATTACTAATTTTAATTCTAATTATTTTATAACTTGTAATAACTAGCCCGATGCCTTCTAGTAAGATAGATTTGCACAAGAATCACTTTGCTGGTATTTGCTAAACCAACCCAGTTGAAATTTAATAAGCTATTTTCGACCTATTTAATTTTAAAAAATTATTTTTTAGTAATAATTCTAGTTTAACTAGCTTAAGATTTCTTTGTAATCATATGATTTTTAAATCTGACAAGGTCTATGTGTCGAATCTGGTACCTTGTAGTCATAACTTGCAACCTTTTTTAACAGTTCTAGTGGTTTATGATTTTTAAAACAAGCTTAGTAAGTTTAATAGAAACAAAATAGTAAGCAGTTTATATATAAAAATAAACAAAATGCAAACTTTAAGTGCTGCATTCTTCTTAGGTTTATTTTGAATTATATTTTAAACATGCAAATAATAAAGAAATCAACTTTTTAAACTGTCAAAATGCATGTCATAAGTATGATTTCCTTTTTAGAAACCCTTGAAATAAATGATTAAAGTAGGTGAATGTTGCAATTTACTATGAAAATTGAGCCCATTATATGCATGTCGATCACTCAAATTTCATAATAAAAAATTTACCCCATGATCTGTATGACAAATTGTGTGACTGATATGCAATACTAGATACTACGTACATACGAGTTGATCAATTACAGGTATAAAATGATCCAAGTCTTATGTTTTTTAACCTTTCATTGAATTCAAGTAATAGATCCAAGTCTAATAGGATACAATTTATAGTATATATAGTATTATATATAAGAAGTAAGACATTTCTCCCACCTCTCACCCCTAAAATATTACGTAATATCTGTCACCACCCTTATCATCTTTCTGATCTATTTCATCTAGCCAATGAATGATAATTTCATTAATTTCTATTGCATTAGATCGTTTATCAAAATCTTTATCTAAACATTTTGCAACTAATTTAATATAATAGTTTGGCCCTAAACATTTAGATCTTGATCCACTTGTCTATTTGTTTTCTTCTGAAACAATTAATCAGGTAGCTAATAACTCATCACCTTTTTTTTAAATTCATCCAACTTATTAGAATCGACACGATTATAATATATAAGACATGGTTTAAATTAAAATTCTTCAATACAAACATCGGCATCCTTATTCTTACCTGTTCACATCATGTTGTGTTGATTTTTAAGTACCGGTAGGTTCATGTTATTTGTCTGACAACAATTTGCCCGACAACTATTTATTTAGGGACTGCCTATTTCCACTATGGTATTTTGCCATTTTTACTATAGTTATACAAAAAGTTACTATTTTTAGAGATCGGATAAAGCAAAGCAAGTTTTGAAAAATTATTTAATTAGTCCGTGGATCGATAGCGTAGTGGTTGCGCTCCTGGACCGCTAAGTCGCTTCTATCGCAAAGTCGCTGATTTAAGCCCTACAAAGAACATAAATTCTACTCAAGATCACGAGCGAATGGCTTAAACTAGGATGCAAGGATCACAATAGATGACACAACCACAAACTGCGTGTGCGATTTCCCGATTTGGATACTTCTGGTGAAATTCCGGTCAAATTTGGATACTTCCGGTGAAATTCCGGTTGAAGGAAAAGTTCTGGTTAAACCTTCCAGTTAAATAAGATCAGCTGGTTGTAAAACCGGTTGTGAACAGCTACGAAATGGGTCATATGACCTAATAAAGAAAAGAGCCGCAGGATCTGGGCTTAGGAAGACCTGCCTTAATCTGAAGCAGAAGAACGACCGTAGCCGAAAGTTCGGAAGTTGGGATGCCGGAAAGACATGGTAAGAATAGATGAGGATCCGGCGGTCCTAAGTAAGGATTGGGATGTATGAACAATTCGTAGATAGTTCGGTAAAATTAGAAAGGATTGTCAAAAATATGTAACAATAAAATTGATCTCAATAAAGGTGCCAACTGTCGCCCCTAGCAATAGAACTAGGGTTAAAAAAAAAAAATTATTTAATTTAACGTTTACTTAATATTAGGGTTAGGGTCATTTTGAGTTTATATTTAAAAGAAGTATAGGTAAAATTGCCTCCCTGACATTTTTATTAATGCACCAAAGTAGGTTCAGACTACCGTTTCTTGTGTTTTTTGTAGTTTTTTTTATCTTGTTTTGTTTCGTCAGGCTGATTCGGATTCATCAAATTTTCACAATTTGATTGGCTGATCAATTGCCGAATCATTAAAAACTTGCTCCGTTTTAGCCTACTTCTATTTTTAGATTTTAATATAATATTGTATATTATAATTTTAATTATTTTAAATTGGTCCAACTTGATTTAGGTTACCAAAACAAGACTCATTTAATATTATACAACATTAGAGGCATAAAACCAAAAATTATTTTGTGAAAACAATGCACTGGGCCTTTGTATAATGTACGTGCATATGTTGTAGAACTAGTATATGTACTGTGATTGGATGTTGCTTTGAACCTGATTTAGAGTTAGAGTGAGCTAGAATTATATCTAACCCGCCAGAGGCATTATTATGATAGTGCCCACTAGCATTAAGCTTAATGCCAGTTGACCCAACCAAAATAAGACTTGTGTAATATTACACAATATTAGCAGTGTAAACCAAAAATTTGTAAAAACAATACACTGGGCCTTTGTGTAATATAAGTGTATATATTATTTTGAATTCTAAAAATAGAAAATCTTGTATAACTATAGTGGAAATAGCAAAATACCATGGTGGAAATAGTAGCCCCCTTTATTTAATAATATTTTCAAAAATACTATTTGAAAATAGCTGTTAGGCAAATTGTTGTTTGGCAAATGAATGAACCGTTCTTGTGGTGTTTTCTAAAAGTCACATGTTTGGCAACAATCTATCTGTGTTAGATCGGTTGTATCAATCAAATTTAAGTAGGCTATAATAAAAAATATTCCTATAAACACGAATGTTTGCCTTAAACACTTCGATTTAAGTAGCTAAATTGATTTAAAATAGTTAAGTTAATAACTTATTCTAAATATATTGGATAAAAACGTTTTCTATACTTGCAAACCAAATCAACCCGAATTTATTCACCCAAGTCAAAATAATAGTAATAGCGAACCTATAACAAAAACAAACTTACTTGTACAATGACAACTTTAAAATAATAACCTCTACTATATTGTAGAGCTGAAGGTGTAGTTGTCTAATGTTTTATTAATCGATAGTTTGCAAACTCTAAATCACCAATATAAGCATTATATAAATCATTTTGAAATATATTACTACTATGCAAATCAATGAATAATATGGGGTGTTACACATTAAAACAGCCCTTTTTTGCAATTTTTTGAAAAATGAGTTTTCATTAGATTTATATAAATTTTGACATAATCAATATTTTTCAATTATAAATGAAAGTCGATTTGCATAATAAAAAATCAAGATAATTGTAAAAGAAAAATTACATGAGGCCGCGTAAGGCCAACACATCATGAGATTACCCGATAGTCACCTGTTACATTTAACCAATCAAAATCGTAAAATTCAATTAATCCCAGATCAGTCCGAAAATCAAAACAAATGATTAAACTCAATTATCTCAAAATAAATTAAATGTAAAAAAGGGCTGTTTTAATGTGTAACACCCCATATTATTAGAATAAATTAGGTCGAATGCGATATAAGATAACTATAAGATCACCCGATTTTGCTTTAATTAGAATACCTTATGATTTGCTGCATCACTATTCAGAAGTAAAACTTCTAATCTAATAAAACTTTGATGTGACATAAAGAACAAAGCTCTGGTATCTAAATAGTTTATTGTAAATACTTGGTAAGGGAAGTGCAGTAAATTACGTAATTAGGGTTTACATAGGTCCTGACCCCCCCCTAGTGATAGGACTATTGACCAATCAAATTTTATAATATTTGAAAAAAAATTCAAAAACGTCTTTACCTGAAAATAAGTTACCCCATAATCGACAAAAGTCGCTACATAGTAAAGTCTAAATTTTACTAAGCAAATCGAAAAAAATCGATTAAGTAACCTTATTCAGCAGATCAAAATACACTTATCACAAAATTTTCATAAGCATTAGAGAATTTTTTATTAATTGACTTTTGATTTTTACGTTCGACGGAAAAATTAAAATTTTTTAAAAAAATATATTCGTCCCACAATTGACAAACATTGCTACATAGTAAAGTCTAAATTTTACTAAGCAAATCGAAAAAAATCGATTAAGTAACCTTATTCAGCAGATCAAAATACACTTACCACAAAATTTTCATAAGTATTGGAGAACTTTTTATTAATTGACTTTTGATTTTTACGTTTGACAGAAAAATAAAATTTTTTAAAAAAATATATTTGACAACACTTCAATATCATTGGCTATTTAGACTATATATATATAAAGAATGTGATAGATGGCGGACCCCCCCCTAGGAAATTACGTGATTTACTGCACTTCCCTAAATAAATGTGTTTTAATTCTATTAATACTTAATTAGCTTATACGTTACATATTACCAGTGTATCACCTGCCCAAATTCACTTCTAAGTAAAGTTTTTAAAGATACTAATCTATATTGATCTTTTTTTACTAAAGATAGACAAAGAGCTAAAGAATAGTACAATATGGGTTAAAAAAATTTTATTGTGTAAAACCATGAGTTGTTAATTGACAATGTGGTTTTTCATAGTAAAAGTTACTATAAAAAAATTTTTTTATATTGTGTAACTCAGGGATCTTCAAGCCAATCAAATCGAATATCAACCATGCTAGCCATAATGCTGTAGTAGTTAATTCCTTAGGTAATGTTTGCATCAAAGTGTATATTTAATATTAATTTTCCATAAGGGGGCATCCATAAATAACGTTATGTACCCCCTCATAGTAGCGCTTGACCCCCTCTACTATATAAAAAAATTTTTCAAAATCTGTATGTTTATATATTAAATTTTACAAAAACTTGAATATATTGTGACACAGTAATCCGATTTGGATGATTTAGGTACCATTCGATTCGTCTCAGTGAGACGAATCCAATGATACCAAAATCATTTCATTTAGACCACTGGAACAATAGTTATTCACAAAAAACTATTGCTTTTATAATAATTTTATAAGAAAATATAATAACCAATAGTATTTGGCCAATAAAATGTGATCCAGTAATCCAAATGAAATGAAATTGGTACCATTCGACTCCTCTCACCGAGACGAATCGAATGGTACCAACATCATTAAATTCGGACCACTGGTTCAATTTTTAGCCAATTTTTTCTAAAAAAATTATATTATATTTTTTTGATCCCCCCCTACTTATTGAGAAAAACGTTATCGTTCGTCCAACCCCTCTTGTATAACGTTATTTATGGATGCCCCCTAATGGGTGATCTTTAACTATTTATACTGTTTCATTTTCATATGTGCAAAATGATTGGTGAAAATATATGAAACACTCATGACAGAGGTATCACTTTATAATAATAGGAAATATACTTTTTTTTTGAAAAATAATAAATAGAGAAAAAGCCTCCAATCGCATATAATTTGTATATGCCGAGAATCCAGGACTTGATTAAAAAGCTGCTTTTAAACTTGTCACTAAAGCTTGGGCCAAATCTTGAAAAAAAAACAAAAGATCTTTTGAATATTTTTTACTGTTTCCTTTTAACACATAAATATATACAAATTATGTAAAACTTTGTAATATCATTCATAGGTAGCCATTATAAATATGGAATTGGAGTTGATATAAAGTATTCGTTTACTATCAAAATTATTCAGAAAAATTATATACAGTTGCCTCTCTCTAATCTGGCCCTCTATATACCGAATTCTTAATAATCCGGACTAACCTTTCAGAACAAAATATTATATATATATTTTCTCTGGATATATTGAATTAACATAATAAATTTGCTATTCTGGATCCGAACTTAAATTAATCAGTATATATAATCTTTTATTTAAATAAATTTATTTTGTATTATGAATAAATTTATTCTATATAATTAATTAAAATAATACAAAACAAGAATAGCTTATTTAATACTAATATTCGCTAATTTTAAACTAAAAGTTAACTGTTAACTAAATATTTTTAAGGAATATAGACTTCTAATATTTTAATTCTTGAAAAGTTTTGTAATACTCAAACTAACTCTAACTAGAAATACAATTCGCTATCCCTTTTTTATTTAAATTTAATAGAAGTTTTGTTATAAAATTAAACTTGCAAATATTCAAATCGTATCTCTACTTAATATCATATCTTGATTGTAAAGATGTAATCTGGATATTCGCTGGTTTAATTTTATAATAAAAATATTATTTTTCACATTATTTGCTTCAACATTTTCATTTCATATTTTATCATCTTCATCTATTTATTGTCATATTTGTATTTTACTCTATTATTTCAGTCATTTTCGATCTTCTTCAATTTTCTTTACAATATCCCAATTTTTCTTGTTATAATATCTTTTCTTTACTGTCTTTTATTTTAAAATATTTAAAAAAAAACCATCAATTCAAGCGAAATTCTTAACTGAGCCGAATTATATAATGGCCACGAAGTTATTTAATGATTTGTATTATAAGAATTGACAACTTGCCCAAAAATTAGCGATATATAAAATATTAGAGGCTAATAATAAAAATGCCCTTTAATTATATAATTATGCAATGCATTTATTTTCATAAATAACTCGAATTTCACTTTTGGCTATACAAACAATCTTGTTACTCTTTTCAATTAAATCTAATGTTGTGATTGCTCAAACTCAAGATGACACAAATTCAAGAAATTATATCAACAAAATTTAAAATTTTCATTAAAAACAATAATTAATCAAAAATTTTCTTTTAAATATTATATTTTTAGTTGTTGTAACTTTTAATCGACAATATGAATTTGATGATTATCAAAATGATATTGTTGCTGTTATAGCCATTACTTTTGGTAACATAAACTTGTGTGCATGCCTTTATGTGGTAATTATTTATATTGTGACTCTATAAATCTAATATTTATTCAATTTTATTAATAACTATTATAATATAAAAGTATAACATAAAAAGAATCTGGTTATTCAGATATCAGTTAAATTTTAAATAAAAAAACAGATAACAGATTACATCTTATTTGATTATTTTAACTTACAATTATATTATTACAAAATCACACTAAAAAAAATAAAACCTCCTGCACACTTATCGGTTTTAAATTTTATTCTCTAACTAATTATATTCTCCTGCATTAGAATAAATAAATGCATTCATTTGCCATTTAAGTAAATAAAAGACTTACCTTAACGATCTTTTATAGATTCATTTAAATTAGAATATTCATTCTAATAATCAAGAAGTAGGCGCTATTTAATAAAAAAAGGAAAATCTTTTTTTTTTAATCTGGTTATTCGATTAGATTTAAAGAGTTTTTTTTTAATTGAACAGCGCCCAAATTGCTTACTACCAATATGCAACTAGCATCTGGTAATTAAATTCTATTTTGAATTAATTTGCAATTTTTCATTAGCACCTTGCAATAAATCTATTTGCAAATTGAAACGCCAAATGAAAAAATTTTTGAATTTGTGAGCAAGATTTTAGTTTTCTTTGATACCAAGCTGAGAATATCTTATTCTAATTGATATTTATTTATCGATATGATGCAATTAAATCAGTTTTCTAAAAATAAAAATTGATTAATATTGCGAATTTAAAACATAAAATTAATAAGAATTATATTTATCATTGCTATTTCTTTTTGATAATTTAAAATTGTGTGACTAGTCCGCATGCCAAAGTATTATGTATCTTCATTAATCTCTTTGAAGATACTTACCTAAAAGGTAAAGGGAATTAATTAGCCGATTTCAAAAACCCAATACCAGAACTTGTTCAAATTTTGAGCGATCCTGTTTTTTATTTATAGTTAAAAATTAAGGGTAGAGTTAACGTGATAGGGCAAATTAATATAGATCATTGCTAAATTTTTTTATATAAGATAAAATATAATAAGACGTCATTTTGCTTATAATGTTTATATATATATTAAAAAAAATAAGCCACAATATATAAATATTGGATAACGTGATTATAAAAATTATATAAAAAGTTATAAATAGCTAGTAAGAAAACCATTAAAAGTCGATTACAAATTTTTGGGTGCTACACAAAATTTCGGGTGAAACATTATGCAGCATGCCTATCATTTTGTGATCTTTTTCGTATTCTAGAACATATTTGATATACGTATTGCTATAGTTCGTTCTAAATAAAAATATTTTTTTGTAAAATTGTTATAATTTATATGTATCGTCATAAAAAAATATATATGTGTATGTTTTAACAAAGATACTTGCGTGTACAGGCGTACTACTAGTGTAACCTCACATAATACTGTAAAATATATTATCGAAAATTTTATGCAGTAATGTTCTAGAATATTCCAAGAACACAACAATGATGATTATGTGGTACCAAAAATTTAGCCACATTTTGCATATAATCAACGATACAATTTAACTCTACCCTTAAAGAAAAAAGCAATTAATCAAAATTATAAAATCAAATTACACCTTCTAGCATCCCCCTCCAAAGGGATTTTTTTTTAAAAAATATTTATATATAAAGTCATTAAAGTGACTTCTATAACTCCCAAATATTAAGCGAATTCATAAAAAAATACAACATTTGTTTTGGTGAAATTAATGTCAACTTCTACTCGTAATCGTGTAAGTCTTACTGCTACAAAAAAACGTGAACTATGTAGAGAAAAAGAAAAAATCCACACATTAGTAATGTAGAATTAGCTGCACAATATGGTATCGCAAAATCAACAGTTACGGATATTTTAAAAGAAAAAACTAAATGGCTTTCTGTTTTGGATACTAAAGAAGAAAAAAAAGCTTTCTGTGCGCCAAAATGGCCACAGTTAGAGAATGCGCTTAGTCTCTGGGTGGACAATGCTCCTGCGATGAATCAAAATATTGATGGAAACATCCTTAAAGCAAAAGCAAAATTTTTTGCTGACTGATTAAATATTAAAAATTTTACTCAATCAGAGGGCTGGCTTACTGGCTTCAAAAAACGAAATGGCCTTCGCCAATTCAGAAAACATGGTAAAATGGCAAGCACTCCTTCTTTAGAATCAATAGCCAATGATTGTAAAAATTTACAACTTCTTCTCAGTGACTATGAATTCGAAGATATTTGGAATAGTGATAAAACAGGTCTTTACTGGAAAATGGAATCTTCTCGTGTTTTGGCTCATTCTCGACTTTCTGGTCATAAAAAAGAAAAAGCACATGTTTCAATTTTTTGTGCTATAAATGTAATTGGAACTGAAAAAATGAAGCTCACCTTTATTAATGATTTCAAAAACCTCTGTGCAATGAAAAATATTAATTATAATAAACTTCCAGTTTATTATTTTTGGAATAAAAAATCGTGGATGCAAGTTAGCATATTCAATGCAGTACTTCTTAAACTTAATGAGCAAATAAGAAGAAAAAATTGAAATATTATTTTTTTGGTTGATTCGGTACTAGTACATATCGTTCTTGATGAAACTCAAGAAAAGTTAACCAATCTACGTGTTGAATTTCTCCCGGCAAATACAACTCCAATCTTCCAACCCTGTGATGCAGGAATTATTAATTCCTTTAAATGTAATTACAAGCGCCTTTTTGTTCAAAATCGAATCAATGCATATGATGATTTACAGAAGAATCGGATAACAGAGCTTCCTAACTATACTATTTATGATGCAATTATAAATGCCGCAGAAGCTTGGTCAATGGTCACTCCTGAAACAATTTCAAACTGTTGGAAGAAAACTGAAATTCTCCCACCACGTGAAGCAATAAATAGGCATGATTTTTTTGTTGATATTAAATACAGAGAATTGGATGAGTTAGATAATTTACTTACTAAATTGCAATTGCTAGCGGATGATCTTCTTAGTAGTTCTAAATATATTGATGTTGAAAACGACGAAGTTGTTGGTGAACTTACAGATGATGAAATTTTACAAGCAGTTATAGCCAAAAGTGAAGAAAAAACTGATACAGAATCTGATGTTTGTAAAGTTAAAATAGTAAAAAAAGGTAGTAATAGTGAAGCAGAAAGAGCTATCAATACAATTTTAAGATTTTTATATGAGCAAGATAATGAATTTGGTGAAATTGAAGATGATTTTAAGGTTTTGAGAAGATTGTATAAAAGTGTAAGAGTGCATTATATAAAAACTCTTAGGCAAGCTGAAATTAGTCAATATTTTGAAATTTTAAGTTGAAATTAAGCTAAATTTTCGATTTTGATTTTGATTATCAATTTTGATTTTGATTATCGATTTTGATTTTGATTATCGATTTTGATTTTGATTATCGATTTTGATTTTGATTATCGATTTTGATTTTGATTATCAATTTTGATTTTGATTATCGATTTTGTTTTTACTTATTTAAATTATAATACTATATGTATTTATTTATATTTATATAATAAAAATTTCAATCTAAAAAAGAAAAAAGAAGTGTACGTATTGAACTATACTAGCCAGTTTTAATTAAATTATTAAAATGTGCGATTATGTAGTATCAATAACATACACTCAAATTGTTAAACAAATTTATCAGATACTTTATTTAATTGACATTGAAATGCTATTTATAGTAAAAAATAGCTAAAAAAATATTAGTTCATGTATTACAATCAATTATTCTTCCAACCGATATTATAATAAATTTAAGTTTTTTCTACTTAAAATTAATTTATATTTAGCAAAAACAACTTCATTTTATAGCGCTTTGCAATAAAGTATGCTATCTGCAAATCATAATGTTATATGAAATTATGTAAAATCAGTAGATTTTTAATTCTCGAAAATCTTGCAGATTCTAGTATATTACCATAACTGTTACATAATTGTTCTATTTTAATTTCAAAAAAAAACCTTTGCTAAAAAACATTCGTTAGCATGCTCTTTGCTTATAGTAACGATTTGAAATAGCGTATAATATATCTATGTACATTATAATAATTATTCAGTAACACAAGTTACGAACCTTTTTTATGTTAGTGAAAGTCTGGTAAGAAAAGTATTATGACTATATAAAAAATGGGGAACTGTAACCAATCCATGGAAGAAAGTACATGGATAGTTTAAAACTTTTAATCGAAATAATATGAAGGTGAAGATTATTTGTTATAACTTATATAGTATTTATACCTTATTAAATTCTATATAATTTATATTTTACAAGTCGCAATTACATTTTTTTTTTGTTGTAAATCAATTCCACAAAACATGCATATCGACAACTAAAACAAGCTACTCGACGATACTTTAATTTGGTTTCTTAAATATCGGCCATTTTAGTTATTTATCATGAGAAATGTATTATATATATAAAAACAAATAAAAATAAAATAGCTTTATACTATTTAATCATAAATATGTAATAATTATTTTTTATATCGAACACTAATCAAAACATGATTAAAAAAATAATTGTATATAAAAAATGTATACAATTCTATATAATTTCAAATAGATTCTCAAAATCTAATTCACTATTAGAATCTCGGAAATACTTACTTCATTATCATCATGCAATCATAATGTCACACTTTATTGCAAAGCGCTATAACAAATAAACTAATTCATTATTTTAAAAGCAGCAATAAAACAATTCGTTAATATATTCTATTAATATAAATTTAATAATTCAGAACTTATTATTGATATTTTTAATATATATTATGTTAGAGTAGTGATTGTACTCGGTCAAAAAAATGTTACTCAGTTAACCGGCAAGTATACCTGCGGGCTACCTGAGTGATCGACAAGTATACTCGGGTATAAAATTTTACCCGCTGTACCTGGTTAAGGTTAAGGCTCCAGGGGAGACCGTCCCAAATTAGGAAATCATCAGAAAAATGGTACACAATTCATTAAAGATTATTTATACAGTTTACAATATACTTTTGTGAAACCATCATGGCTTATTTGCATTATGAAACGTGACTTAAGTTATTAAGCAAACTTGTGGTTTTCGTATTGTACTTTAATAAAGTCGTTTGATTCAAGTTGATTCACTGGATATTTATATTATGATTTATCTAATTATCTAATATGTAAATCATAATATAAATATCTAGTGAATAAACTTGAATCAAACGACTTTATTAAAGTACAATATGAAAGCCACAAGTTTGCTTAATAACTTAAGTCACGTTTCATAATGCAAGTAAGCCACGATGGTTTCATGAAAGTGTATTATAAACTGTATAAATAATCTTTAATGAATTGTGTAATTTGGGACGGTCTCCCCTAGAGGTTAAGGCTAGGCTTTTTTTTTATGTACAGTACGTGTACTATTTTTAATAATTTAGTGTCTGTTGGCTTTTTATAAGGCTAGGCTTTTTTTTTATGTATAGTACATGTACTATTTTTAATAATTTAGTGTTTGTTGGCTTTTTATTACTCTTTCGTGCCTGCAATTTCATTGAGTTTGAAATAATAACTCATTTTATATTTCTTACTTCAAAGAGATATTTTCACTTTAATGTTAATTTATAACTGTAGTATGCTTGAAAATTTTATAATATTTTATAATTTTCACTACTTTATTCATTTTAAGTACAGAAGTATATTTTCTCAACTTCTATTAAGTAACAATTTACGTATTATATTTCTTTAGAAAGCTGGTTAGTTCTGCCTGTTATCTTTTTACTCACCATTATATACTTATTTTACCGCTTTCTATCTTTCTCTAAAAAACTGCGAAACTGCGGTATCTTATTTGTTTTTAGACCCAAGCATTGCTACAATACAGGCTATTTCGCTTGACAAATAACAATTCGTTAACGACCTCAGGCGATAGACGGGTTCTTTTGGGCGTAATTTGGTTGCCTGCATCGGAAAAGAGCCGTTCACTTGGAACGGATGTAGCAGGAATTGATAAATATTTTCTTGCCATCCTGCTTAGTACAGGGAAAATATGCTGGTTAGCATGCCACCACTTATAGACATCTGTGGTATTAGGTGGAATTTTTGTAATCGTTTCATTTAAATAATTATCTATTTCAACTTCACTGCTTATTCGACTTTGACTGTGGCTAAATATTCTTTTTATAAAGGTAGGTGTGAGCGGAGATGTTTTAATGCTATTGTCTTCAACTGGTTCTTTATTTATAACAGTACTTTGCCAGAACTTGAATTCAGCATGTAGTTTATCAATTGTATTGGCTCGCACTTCGTTTGACCACATTGTTATTAATTTCAATCGCAGATCTAATAATGTTGCAATTAATCCAATATCACCAGGATCGTGCCAATAATGATTGGAGAATTGTAAATAGCACTTCGAACTTCTAATATTATTTTTTCATTTGAAGTCTTTTTTACAGCCGATTGTCGAACGTTTGTATTATCTGAGTTATCGTCTTCAAAACTTTCATCTTCAGATGATATTTCTTCTTAAGTATAAATTTAATATTTAATATTTAATATTTAAAAAATAAAAATAAAGACTTATTTTTACCATCAATATTAGCTGCACTCTCTTCAAGTTCATCCGATATTGACATATCATAGTCGACAAACTCAAGTTTTAATGCTTCAATTATTGGATTGACTGCTGAAAGAGTAGCATACTTAATCCCGCTAAGATAAGTTGTTAACTCATCAAACGGCTTGAACACTTTTATTAATTCTTGTAACAACTTCCACTCATTATCCTCTAGCATAAGATGATTTAACTTATTTGAATCTTCTTTAACACCCTCCTCATCTCCTAAAGGTAGGGTTGCAGCAAGCCAATCAATTGCCGGATGCAATACTAGGATCCGTTGCCAGGATTTATATGTAGTATTCCACCTGGTTTTTACATCACTAATAGCACGCAGAATTTTAATATTTGTTTCAGGTATTTCTAAATTGTCATTATCACCTTGTTCTGAAGGGTCATCAGAATTGTATAATTGAACTAGAACCGAAGTGGCCTTATTACGCTTTTGAGCTAATTCAATTTGCGCTTGGTCGAGATATTGACATTGTTTTGGTGATCTAAAGAATTCAATAAGTTTATGAACTCGTCGGGTATATGGCTTTATAACCTTTAGGGCCTAATGTAGAGTTGTTAACATACATATAAGTAAGTCTTATTTTAACTGATACAAATTACTTGTAAGCAGGGTTTAAAATGACATGCACGTGCAAGTTTTTTTTTTTAATATGCAATAATTTTGTAAAAAATTTATGCATATATGCAAGTTTTTAAAAAAAAAATTGCATGAAATATGTATATGTTATTGTCCACGAAGTGGGCAATAACCAAGAATCAATCCCACAGAATGGCCACTAGCTGCGAAGCAGCTAGTGTGCCATTCCATCATTATCCGATTATCGATCTGGGATTAATTTTTGGTTATGTCCATTTCGCGGATAATAACTGGTTTATTCCCAGGTTCTTATTATACTTCTATACTATTTCTTCAAAGTAAAGTTGCGTATTTCATAAAGTTTAGCTTACTACACCACAAACCATCTTTAGATTTTTTCTCTTCTCTCTCTTTTTTTTTTTTTTAGCTAGCGACTTATACTCTTTGTTTATAGCTAATAGTTTAAAAAATTCGTATTCGTATATCATGAAAAAAGTAAAAAAAAAGATATATAATCAAAAAAAATTATGAAAATTCCAGATTAGCCCGAATCTGAAATCTGGGCAATAATCGAGAAGAAATAGTATAAAAGTATAAATAAGAACCGGTGAATAAATATAAATTTATAAAAGGTATATTGTATAGGTAGAAATTAAAAATTCTTGCATACTGGTAAGTTGAAGAAAAACATTTTTTATGCATGCTGTGCAAGTAACTTTTATTTTGAATTTTAATAGCTTTAACAACTCTATCTGAATAACTGTTAACTGGAGAGTGTGGGTGGAGCAAGCAATTCGTTCTACACTATCCCAGATTCTGATGGTTTTTTTCATGTTTGCTCCATTGTCTGTAACAGCACTAATTATTTTTCCAGTCATTCCAAACTCTTCAATCTTTTGGTCCAGGTATTCTTTAATTCTTTCGCTAGTGTGTGGATATTCTAATTTTTCAACTGCCAATATAACATCGCGAACTTCAAAATCTGAAGTCAGCCAATGAATAGTAACACCGATATATCCCTCATTATTCCGGGATGTCCATAGGTCAGTTGTAATTGAGGCGGTTTCGCAAGTAGTGTGAAGTAACTTCTTTAGTTCTAACACACTTTTTTGATAAGCAATGGTAAGCTCTTCTTTAATACTTTTGCTATTTGGTATTCTGAATACCGGATCAAACCTATTTATTATTTTTCGATAACCTTTTCTGTTAATAGTGTTGAAGGGGAGGGAGTCCATGACCAACCACTCAGCCGTAATTCTTTTTAATTCTCTTTGAATGGTTTCCTTATGAGGAGACACTTTTCTAATCATTTTATCTATTTGTAATTGCTGTTTATTGGAATCTTGTATGAGGTCATCTGGTCCCAAAATTTTATGTTTCGTTCGAAGATGGAATTTCATATTACTAGTTCCACCATCGTGCTTGTAGTTTACCCCACATTCCTCCTCAATACCTTTTTTGAGCACGAATATCTTACAAAAATCACGTTCATTTTCCGTCTGAAAATATTTCCAAACATAGCTCTTGTTAACAACTTGATTGGTAATATTTACCTGTATTTTTTTCGTATGTTGTTCATCCACAGACTCTTCGGTAGCTTTTCTTCTAGCTGCAGTGCTAGAAGATTCGCTATTATCTTGAGGTCCAATATCAGAGTCAGCATACAGGTCAGGATACGGGTCAGAATAAAGGTCAGTGTAAGAGTTATCATCTGAAACATGTTCATTAGTGTAGTCCATAGCTATGCCTTACAAACTAATATCTTAATATTTGGGTTCAGAAGAGACTTTTTAAGTTGATTAAAGATTCAATGGTGAGTAAAATCAATAATTTCTTTTATTTAAACAGAGATATAAGCAATGTTGTATTAATCAAATAGTTTAGCTTTCTGCATGACTAAAGATAAATTTAGGACTTTTTATATGAATTTTAAAGGCAAGAGTATTCTTTAAATTATTAGTAATAAATTTGTAAATGTTCAATCGCATGCATTGTATGCGCTTAACTATCTTTTTTTTATTGCATAATTCTGTGGGCTTTAGCAATTTTTTCATTGCATGCATTTTATTAGACTTTAACAATTCTTTCTTTACATGGTTTTAGTAACTTTAGCATTTTTTCACTATATCCATTCGATAGGTATTGGTCGTTACAATAGTAAGCTTTGTAAATTTCTTTCCAAATTTAGTAATATTTTTGTTTACGGATCTAGTGAATTTTACGTTTTGCATTATTTCTATAAAAAGGGGATCGTCTAAAGCCAAGTAGTAATTTATATGCATCACGTGGTTTTAATTTACAAATTTGTTAGTAATCAATTTAAAAACTAACTGGCTTTAGACGACCTCTATAAAAGGATAGGACTTTTCCTATAAAAGGATAGGATTATTCCTATAAAAGATTAGGATCATTCCCATTAATGAGTAGGATTATATGCCCTAATAATTTTTTATTTTTATTTTTTTTGTATTTAGCATTTCAGTAATATACGTTTTGCCATTTAGCGATGTAGACTGCTAAGATTTTAAAACGTTAATGCTGAGTTTCTGAAACGTTAAAGCAAAATAATTTTGCAGTGTATTTTTTTAAAGATTGCCAAACTTTCTATGCTGAACTAATTTGAATTTTCAAATTTTTAGTTATCCTTTTGTAGAATGATCTACTCTAAATGCAAACGCTATCACTTCGTTACATAGTTCCTTGTATAGGATACAATTTGTTTTGTGAATTACCTGATTTGATTTATTGTAGTTTAACTAAAGATAGACAAAATGCACATAAATGCGCATGCATACGCATTTTTTGTTTAACTTTTTAGGTTTAAGATATAATAAGAACTGGACACTAAAGTTATTCCATGGATCCAGCCCGCATTACTTCGTTCATGGGCCAATTATCTTAATGGCAGTTGGATTAATGGTTCACAGTTAAGTGGTTATAAAATTTTGATGAAATGAAATGGAATCATGCGTATGGATGCGCGATAATGTACACACATGAAACTGAATTGACCCGTCTTTTGACGTTACTTTAGTATCAGAACTAACAAATTTTTATCATATGCATAAATATTGATGGATTTTCAGGAATTATGTGCATAAATGCGCATTGGCCCATCTCTAAGCTTGGCCATGTGTGACTAATTTTACTTTATGTAAGATACTATTACTATGTCGGATAAAGTATTACAGCTAGTGCGGATGTAGCTCTAGGTATGAATGGTTTTTAATAATATGAATTATCTAATACGAAGCTTAAGATATTCACAGGTATATGAGATTTACTCATTTAAGTTATTTGCAATCATCAAATGATAAATTAATTATGTAGGCTAAAAATATGATTGAAACATGCTATCGATATAGTTAGTAATGACTGATTGGTAAGTTGTTCTTATATTGGTTCTTTATTTGTAAGCGGTTAATCAAATATTTCCTTGATGAAGATAAGTGATTTATTTTAGTCGAATTGTGCAGATCACTATGGTGCGAGTACAAAATTGCTTTAAAAATCTAAATTATACAGATCAGTATGGGAAATTGCTGTAACTATTTTGAAAACAGTACCAGACAGGTTAGGTTTGTGTAATATTAAGGTTGGAAATTACAGCTAACTTGTTCAATATAGATTTCGAATAGCTGCAGTACATCTCAGTATCTTTACTGAATCTACATTATGAAGTTGATGCTCACTTTTATTGGATATTATGAGCGCATTCAAGTAAAAACCTGTAAGCACTGGCTTAAGTTTTTATTGTGTCGGACCCAAATCAGGTACTTTCCGAATATATTAAAATTTAAGATCAGTGCTTACAGGTTTTTTACTTTATATTATTTATATATGATTAAGAATTATGGCAGATTAGTATTATATAGCTGCCGTAAATAGAAATCAGGCCGATTGCTATTCTAAAAAAAATCCATATCTCAACTTTAGGAGCTATTTTAACGATCCAATATTCAAAAGAAAGCTTAGAGCTTTCATTTGAACATTAAATTATCAAACTAGCTTTAAAATTCATCGAGATATAAGAGATATGGTTTTTTTTTAAAATGGCAATCTTCCTAATTTCTATAGACAGAAGCCCATATGGTTTTTTTAAAATGGGCATAGTGCACTCCGTACCATACTGTTCTTGTTGTACAGTACATACTATAGCAATTCTTCAAGGTGGTTCAAGCATCACGACAAAAATGCTTAAAATAGTGTCAATTCAATCGATTCAAACGATACAATCAATGTAAAAGAAAAAGGATCTGCTCTATGTTTTATTCATATTTGACCAGATATCTGCTAATCTCATCAAATCGATACCTAAATTAAATACATAAGTAATAAATGTAAAATTTAGTGCGAAAATTATAAAAATTTATTTTAAAAACTTTCGTTTATTCAAATATCTATGGGTAGGAAATTAATTCTAAATCTTGGGAAACTTTCGGTCTATTACTTACTTCTTTTTTTTCTATGTATATATTAAAAGAAAGATCGAATTCCATATCAGTTCAAACTATATTATCTAATAGTCGCTTTAATATGTCTTTTACATTATCTAACATCCAACGCTCTATTTTTCAGTGGCGTGTAATTTCGGCACAGATCTTAATTCAATACTATGGCTTTGAATTACGTTTAATATTTACTTTTCGAAGTTATAACACTGTTATATGAATTGCATATAACTTTTATGCGTAGAATATATTTACTATAAAAAAGCGAAAATATACATATTTAAAGAATCAAAGAAAAAAAAATAAAGCCAATATTTAAAGCCTAAAATTTTTATATACGTGATGGCGCCATAACTATTTCACTCTTTGTATACATATCGATATATACTTTAGAATTAAATAATTTACTAAATAAAGTATATACCTTTATCTGAGTATTAACTGGCCGGTACTTACTTGAGTAATACTTGGGTTTATCTACCCGAGTATTACTCGGGTATGCCTACCCGGGTATATCCACCTGGGTATTACTTGGGTATATTCACCCGGGTAATACCCGGATAAACTTACCCGAGTAGCTGTAGTTATTACCGGTTATCCGGTTACCCGCGGTTAACCCGAGTAATACTTGACCCGGGTACAATCACTACGTTAGAGTGTACGTCGCACTATATAAATCAAAACTATATAGTATCATATAAAAATTGTGGTCTGATTTTGGGTCAACGGGTCATATGGACAATAAATAAAATTGTAAAAAAGCAAAAATTGTGGAAAAGGCAAAAAAAGCAAAAATCACGAAAAAGCAAAAATTGCGATAAAAATAGGGTAAAACGGGGGAGGGTTTTTTTAAGTTTTTTTTCATATTTTATGGCATATATATTTATGATCCATGGTAGCTTACAGATCAAATGGGCTTAATAGATTTTGAACT
>QKWP01001009.1:108926-136309 GCA_003550325.1 Gigaspora rosea
TAGTAACTCTTTATATACTGAATTTTTATTAGAGTTTGGTTTAGAAAGAGAAATTTTATATTACAAACTTTCTCTATACCAAACAAAATCTCTTGGGACAGCCTGTTCGGATAAAAGAGAGGCAAATGTATAAACAAAGGCATTAATTATCAAAATTAGCAGTAATGTGACACACTAGTGGAACAAAAGAAGTTGATAAACAGAAGATAGTTATTTATTATTAAGTATCAGCAGAGATGGAGGACACAGATGGAACAATAGTATTGGACATTATTATTACTAAGGGTAATGTGCATGCTACTTCGTTTTCCAGTTCGTTTTTTTGTCTTCTTTTTATTTGTTATTCTGTTTTTTTTTTTGTGTTCTTGTTAGTTCATCTTTTTTACTGAGCTTTTAAATGAATTTTCAAACACTCTGATGAACAAAATTTGTAAAAATTAGGGTTATAACATTAGCTACAAATTTATAATGTAAATTTCCAATTTTTTTTTAATAAATTATAAAATAATAATATTTATAAGGGTTTGAAAATTCCATGCACCTGCGTGGTTGTGCACCCCATAATCGACCAATCAAACTGATCACGTGAACACGTGATTAATTGCTCATGACCAGCCAATCAAAAACAATTGCAAATTTTATAAAAAAATTTTAAGAGTTAAAGATTTTTTTATAAAAAAAAAAAAAAAGAATACAATGATAAATCGTACTATGGTTAAAAAAAAAAAGTGCCTGACTCTAACTCTAACCTTACTTTAATCTTACTATGATGCAACAATACTAAAAACCATAGCAAAACTACAAGCACCAACGACTTAAAGCAAAACAAAACCACCATAAAAACGTGCAAGACAATTATTGAAGAAACATGCAAGACAACCACCGAAGAAACATGCAAGATCACTACAAAAAAACATACAAGATCATTGAATAAACGTACAAGATCACCACCGAATAAATATACAAGATCACTGCCGAATAAATGTACAAGATCACTGCCAAAAAAACATACAAAACCACCATTGAAGTAACGTTCAAAGGTGTTTTTAAATCACGCTGACCGCATTTCTGAGTTAAGGTTAAAAATAGGGTGGGTTGCTGAAAAAGACTACTACTAAAGAAACGTGAAAGACCACCGAAGAAATGTATAAGACAACCACCAAATAAATATGACAAACCACCACCAAAGAAATGTACAAGACCACCACCAAAAAAAGGTGCAAGACCATCGAACAAATGTGCAAAACAAGAGAAGAAAGAAGAAAAATGAGAGAGAAAAAAAAATAAACAAACAAAAATGAAAGAAACCTATATATCTAGTGCAAGACCACCACTGAAAAAACATGCAAGACCACCACTGAAGAAACATGCAAGACCACCACCGAAGAAATGTGCAAGACCAACACCGAAGAAATGTGCAAGACCAACACCGAAGAAATGTACAAGATCATCATCGAAAAAACGTGCAAGACAAAAGAAGAAAGAAGAAAAAATGAGAAAAAAAATAAACAAACAAAAACGAAAGAAACTCACCATATCCAATGCAAGACCACCACTGAAGAAATGTGCAAGACCACCACTGAAGAAACGTGCAAGACAACTACTAAAAAAACATGCACAACCACTACCGAAGAATCGTACAAGACCACTACTGAAAAAGCGTGCAAAACCACACACTAAGAAGAAAATCTAACAGAGCGACACCTGCGACAACACTTGAGGCAATACTTGCGATGACACTAATGACGACACTAAAAATTATACCAATGGCGACACCAATAATAACACTAGCGACAGTAGCTAAAAAAAAGAAAAAAAAATTAGTAAATGAAAACATAAAAAAATCAAAACAAAAAAAAAATAATTAATTATCTAGATGATCTTATATTTATATACCGGTATAGGGTGCATGATCACACGGGTGTGTAGAAAAGTTTTTCTTATTTATAATTCACTTCATAATTATTCTTACCTTTTGAATAAAATATTTAAAAATTTAGTTGTATATAAATAAATTTAATAGAAAACTATAAATTAATATTTATGTAATCCATTTTTATAGTTTTGTGATCCGTATTGCTGTCAAAATTATTTTCTTAAATATGACTTTAGTATCTCTTGATAGAATCTATTATATAAAATCTGAGTATTTTGATTTTTTTTTGTCAACTTTTTAGTATCTAATTGTATAATGCTATTTAGCATTATTCATCAACATTAATGCAGGATAGAAGTCATTTTGATTAGCTAATTTGGTACAACTGTAATGTCGATCATTACACAATTATTTATATTAGTTTAGAGTACCCCCTATAAGAAAACGTAATCACTCATATGACAAGTTGCACCTACGATCGAATAACTTTCAGAATACATTGGTCTTTGGCCTTACTAGTGGCTGGCAAATTTAATCAAATATCATCAGATTCCTGTGAGACTTTCACTAATGCCACATTTATGCTAATAACGTTATAGTATATAGCTTAAATAGGTTCATGGCTTCTTTTTTGAGAGTTTTTTTTGTTAAAGCATTTTTTTCAAAGTGGTTACGATTTGTTTCAACTTGTTATTGAACTAACATAGGCACTTACAAGACCAAGAAGAAGGATCTGTATTATATATAAACTTGGAGAGAATATTATTTCATAGTTAATTCATTAATTTTATTGGTCTCTAAATTTTTTTATTAAATCAAACATTTTAATCAAATTTATTTCAGAATGCTATTCTAGTCTAACGACAAAAAATCAAAACAGAAATAACTAAAATTTTTAAATGGTGATTATTTAAAAAGTTCTAAAATTGCTAAAGCGATGCAGTTGCATTCTTTTATTTTTATTTATCAAAATTCCTATTATATACAAATTTTTATCTAATATGTCTAATTCATATAACGGTTAAAAAAAAATAAATAAAATAACTAAAAAAAAAGTACCAGTACAAAAACATATTGTATAAACTACTGCACTTACAGCGAATTTTATTAAGCATTCTCAAATACCTTGCTTAATAGATCCTGGGCAAAATTTTAATTAGTTTATATTCGAATAAATAAAATAGTTATATAGATAAGTTATTATTCTAATGTTAATAAATCAAATCAAAATATGTATATACGTAGAGTGCATACTATCTTTTTTTTTCGCATGACTGCCATCTTTTTTTTTGTAGAATTACTTTGATCGGCTAAATTAAAAATTAAAATTTCATACTTAGTATATTGTTACCAAGAAAAATTTCAATTATTGCTACAATTAATAGCAAGTAACTGTGATAATTGATTGATACCTTGACCACTTGCAAATCATATTGACGAAGCTGCTTGAGAACACGCTTAACAATTACTAGTAAACGCTCTTTTTTCATACTTGCAATTTCTTATTATACTATAAATAATATTCCCTCCAAGTTTAAATAATACAGATCCTTCTTTTTGGCTTTGTAAGTGCCTATCCTATATCAGCTCAATAACAGGTTTAAGACAAAATAACAGTCGTTATAGTAACCACTTTGAAAAAAAAATGCTTAAAAAAACCCTCAAAAAAGAAGCCACAAACCTATTAAAGCTATATACTATAACGTTATTAGCATAAATGTGGCATTAGTAAAAGTTTCCCAGGAATCTGATTATATCTGATTAAATTTGCCTGCTGCTAGTAAGGGCAAAGACCAATGTATTCTGAAAGTTATATTCGATCGAAGGTGAAACACACTGCGATTTGTCATATGAGCGATTACATTTTCTTATAGGGAGTACTTTAAACTAATATAAATAATTGTGTAATGATCGACATTATAGTTGTACTACATCAGCCAATCAAAACGACTTTCCATCATGCTGCAGGATAGGGACCTCAGTTTTATGCAATGCACATAATGAGCCAATTTTTAGCATCGCATATGCGAAGCATAATTTGACCCAAAATCGCATAATTTTAATGTGCTATAACAGTGCTATAACAGACAAGGTAAATTATGTGAATATTATGTCAGATCATATGGGCACACATGAAATATATAACTGATAGGGGTATTATTCATTTAGCCAATTATTTATTTTAAAATAAAAGAAACCTTTAAAATATATAATATATTTTTAACTAAAATTTGATCTTATTTATTATAGTAGGTAACAATTTTTAACTACAAATCATATGATCCTATTTTTTTCTTAACCTTCTAACTAAACACCCTTTCTAACAACCTGATTGCCTTTTTAGTCCAAACTCTATTTATAGCTAAAATCTATTTCCACCTCAGCAATATGGAACACACAAATAACGAAATCCACATTCACAAGAACATTTAAACAGTAATGTCAAAAACCATGACACCGAAAGTGATGAGTTTGCAACAAAGCTCCAATAACACGACAATACAAAATGACACCAAGACTGGCAACACCAGTGACGATTAGTACACACCTAGGATAAAAAAGTAAAAAAGAATAAGAAAAGATAAAAAAAAAGTATCGATTATCATAGAAAATTCTAGATCTTCGATTTTCTACGATTTTCCACCTGCATTACACAAAAAAAATTACCACATTTCTATATACGAAAATGATCATCATACCCTCTAGAAATGAATCGGTCGGAACCACATGACGTCGATTTAGCCGGAGGTACCATGATCACCCACAGATCACCTGTTAAAAACTGGTTCTTGCGCACAGCCCACCGATCAAATGAGTTATACTAATCGGGAAGGACATTAAATGCAAGATTGAGGGAATCTACAATATGGCGTGATTCTGCCATTCGAGTGGGAAAATTGTGGGATAGATGATAAAAAAAGTTTAAGAATCCCATACGAAGTAGAATAGTATAAAAAGACCATGTAAAATACTAGTTAGCAATAGAAGACAAGCGTGAGAAAAACTAGTATTAATAAAGAAAACCGATCTTGGTTTTCTTGTCCCTCGTTTATAAGAATAAACTGTTTTTCCGAGATTTCCGCCTTCAACAATACTGTAATATGGCAACCACTAAGAAATCAAAAAAACCCGAAACCCTTTTCTCTACGGTAGAGTTAAACATACCAACTCTTATTAAAAGAATAAAGGTTGACAAAACGCCTTTTATCATTAACCCTGTTGACATGATTAAAAGAACAAAAAATGATTAAGATGAACTTAAAGAGCTTCTTATTAGTAAGGAACTTATTGGCATTAAAGAAGGAAGTCTTATTGTTAATTATAAAAATTCAGTTATTAATCTACCACAATTAAGCGGAAATAAATTTCAAAATCGCATTCGTATTAAAGATGGAATACTACCTTTTATTTGTAGAAGAAATTGCGTTGATATGTTTTATAAAGTTAAGAATTCAATCGAAGATCCGAATGAATCTAGAGGCTTATATATATTCGGACCTTCCGGTTTAGGAAAGTCATAAGCATATATTATCTTGTCACTCAACTCCGTCTATATGACAATCTTAGGGTAACGTATATTAATAGCTGTGAGGAATGGTGGAGTAGCCATGAAAGCGGACCATACGAGTTCTTGCTCAATGATACATTATCCCCGCTTACTGAGCTGATTGGATTGACTTTGTGATTAAAGGTCTTATAAAAGGGTTGAAAAATAAATTTGAGGAGTTAAAAGAACATACTGAGTGGGTCGATGAATTCATGTTGCGCAATAACGATTCTATGTATGTAATTTAAATACAACTCTATCTTGAGAGAAGATTTCTAAATGCTTAAATATTTTTATTATTTTAATATTATATTTAGTGAAGAGCGTTTTAAGACGTTTATCAAAGAGTTGCGGAATTATGTTTTTGAAAAGAAGTACCTCTGGGTTTGGGTTTTTGATCAACATAATGCTTTGCATAAATATAATGTCCTTACAAAGTACCCATATTTGTTGGTAAAAACCCTTCCTGCCTCATTGGATAAAATCGGTCGCGTTATTGTTTCGGCATCTGCAAACAATGAAGAATTTCCTAAAGAATTCGAAACGTGGGAAAAGCTCTCTATGTATAGTGGTTATACCGACGATGAATTCTTGGAGTGGTGTAAAATGCGCAACTATAAAATTGATGATCCACAAATTAAGTCACAATTGGATTCTATTAGGCTTTGGACAAATTCTTATCCTTTAGAGTTGGACTTATGGCATATGACAAATGAATCAAATGAATCAAATGAACCTAGTTTAATTGATTTAATTGAGAAGACCTCAAAATATTTGGATCGGCGAGGAACTCAAATAAAATCGAAACATCAAGAATTTCGAAAAAAATTAGATCATAATGAATTAAAAAGTCTAAATAATTGTGTTGTCTCCATGATCCTAGGAAGTACTAAGCCTGGTGCGATTTATGGTATGAATCGTCAATTTATGTATGAAAAATCTGTTAGTAAAGGAGGAGATTCAAGAAAGACAATTGTTGCTATTCATCCCCTCGCACAACAAGCAATTATTGATTCTCATCCCGATCATCCTTTGAATGAACTGAGAGATATGGTATCAGCTGTTTTTAATAAAAATGAATATTCTAAGGATACTATAGGAAGATTTGCGGAATTATACATTAAAACGCTCTTGGAATACACAAAAACTTTGGACTTCAAGATTACGTGAGGATCTTTAATTTTGATTTTCAATTTCACTAATTTATGAAATATACTAACAGGTTATATTTTTAGAAAACCCGGAAAAAAACGAACTGTTGCACACGATTTAAATTTTAAATTAAGCCAAATTATAAAATTTATAGGAAATGACATACCTACTGAAAGTTTTAATGTGGAAGAAAATACCCTATTCCTTCCACAGTCTGATAATTATCCCGGTGTTGATTTTCTTATTTGGGCTCCTAATAGTGAAACATTATTTTCATTTCAAGTTACTGTTGGTCCTCTTACAAGTCATAAAAAGAGCAAGGAAACTTTTATGACAGGAGAAGGTTCATTAAAAAACAAATGGGCAAACCTATGTGATACAGAAGAAAGTAATGTTAAGTTTATTTGGCTTGCTCCTGACAAAAGTCTCAAAAATGATACAAGTAGAGACTCTTTACATTTATCATTTTCAAGCATTAAAAATCAATTTCCAGTTTTAGGTGATTTACGTTGTTAATGTTTTCATAGTAACTTTACTAGAAATTAAAATTAATATAATGATGCTCTTATTGCTACTAAATCAAAGTTTAATGAATAGTTTTTCATTAATTGTATGCTTATCAATTGTGTTTTAAAATGTATAGTCATAAACCTCTATCTTTGAAAAAAATAATGTCTCAATTGATTTTCTGATATCACGAATATTCGGTTGTTCAGTGAAGAGAGCAGTACGCTGTGTTCTAACAATTTATTAACTAACATTTTGCTTGATTTATATAACCAACTGAAATTCATTCTATCCTGACTAGCAATGCTGGCTAAACGTTTTATTTTCACTATGTTTTGGATTTTGTTACATGATAAACTTGATTTTAACATATATAACATATAGTATCTGGTATGCAAAAAGACAGTGGCTATGGCGACCCCATATGATCGGCCAATAATATGGGTAATGGACTAGGAAAACCTATCTCTGACACTTTTTTATCAATTTCGAGATTTTTGATTCAAATTAAAATGCTGATTTTTATTAATATGTAGTACATTAATAATAACTTTATTAAAAATTCAATGTTCTAAAAATAGATTGATGATCATTAGATCATTACGATATTAAAAAAATCTTTTTACGTATAAGGTTGGGGTTTGGATTGCTACAGTACCTTTAGTTCAAAAAAAAAGGAGCGTAAGGTAAATTAGGTATTATATTTATATATCTAACACTAATTTTTAAAATTTTTACATCGTTATTTGAACATTTAGATTTTTACTTTAATAAAAAAGAAGTTATTTATTAAGCCACGATGGCTTTGGACATGAAATTTTATATCTTATTTCATAGTAAAGATATTCTTGACGTTCTTTTGATAAAGTTTTTAAAGAAATTTTATCGAGAACCTCATAAATATTGAACTTATTTTTTAAAATATTAAATGTGCTATAAGTGCCGTGTGCTTCAGTTTGACATAATACCTTTCCTGGATTTTTAGAACTAAATAAAAAATGATTATATTTTAAAATTCCGGGTAGTTCTTTAAAATGTGGTTTTAAAAATCTAGAAAAATCGTTCCTTCATTATTATTGTAACGTATTCCTTTATTGGCACCATTTTTTGTTGTCTTATCAATTACTTTTTGAACATCATCCACTGTGTTAATAAAAAGTGTTTAATATTACCAAAGTATCCATCGCATATAAATTTGGTGTGTCCAGTTATCATAAAATTTATCTCAATCGTATCATACATTCCAACTAACGTAAGCCAGCACCAAAAGTATAATGAAAGATTATTTTTATTGTGTGCCAAGCAATTATCACAAGTTACTTTTAAATGTTTTTCATGATTATAAAATCGTAGCAATCCATTATAAACAAGATTAATTGTCGTATTTGCTCCTTTACTTGTTCCATGGGGAAATTCATTTTCTGCGATTATATAATTTAATTGTTGAGCTGGATTTTGCCCAGTATTACAAATACCAAAAATATGAGCCTTAAGTGCAGATTTAAAATATTATGTACCAATTTGTTGAGGAGAATAGGGCACAGGAACATTTTGTGCCCAATCGTAACATACATGTCCTGTATCAGGTAATATTGTACTTGTTAAAATATTGTTACAATAATATTCCCATTCTATCTCTGCTTTTTGTTTATTTTCATCTAACCTTTTTTGAATTAATTCTTTTTTTTTCATTACAATTTGCACTTCAAATTTCAGCCTTTATTTTACATGTTTCACATAAATCTGTACCAGATATCATAAATTTTATGCAGTAACCAAATACGAATAAAGCTTCTATAACTAATTTTATCAAATGGTTTTTTGGGAAAAATATTAAGACATTCGATAAAATTAGTATATACTTTAGTATAATCTTTGTCAGTTGGTAGGTAAATTATTGATTGTGTATCATATTGTAAATGTTGACCTGAAGAAGGATATCCATGAATATTAGCATAATTACTAATAAATGTAGAAACTAAAGTTAAAACTGTTTGATTGATTGTTGTACAATTTTTTATTTTAGAAATTTACTTTGTATTGCCATGTACTCATTCAACTAATCCTTTAGTTATTAAATTTTTTTTAACTTAGATAAGATAATCATTTCCAATTCCAATTAATTTAAATAAGTATTATTACAGAGTTTAATATCATTATTAAAATAATAATTAAATTTCTGTTTAGTATTTTCATTAGTATCTTTATTTGTTTGATTATATTCAAATTAGGGATGGTTAGGTTGGTTTAGGTTTGTTTTTTGGTTTGGAACCTTTAGATTCTATTTCAAAAACCCAAAAACCTGGTTTTTAAAAAGTTCCAAAGCCTGGTTCCAGAATCTGGTTCCTGAACCTGGTTCAATCTAAAAACCTAAAACTATTATAAATCTATAAAACTAAAAATCTAAAAACCTAAGAACCTACCATAAACCTAAAAACCTATCATAAACCTAAAAACCTAGGTTCCAAAATTGGAGCCTGGTTTTAAGAACCAAGTTCTAAAACTAGGTTCTTAGGTTCTGGTCCTAGAAACTTTACTATCTCTAATTCAAATGCCATAAGTTGACACATTAAAACTAAATTGAGTTCTTTTTTATCTAAGCTACAAAACTGCATATGTTGTTCAAAAAATTGTTTAAATCCAACTTTTTCAAAGCATTGATAAGGTTTTTTCATTCAGCATTTACAGTTTTTGGATTAAAAAAATTTTCATAAATCTTGTACATTTCTTGTACCAACTTATTATCTTCATAATTATCTAAACCTAACTGCTCTAAAGTAATATATAATAGAAAAATATTTTTTTTTATTTTTGTTTAAAGATATTGCTAAAGACAAGGTAATTTAACAAATAATCATGGATCAAAATAAATAATTGACATTATATTATATGATTGAATATCTAAAAATAGATCAACAATTCAGGATAAAAAACAATATAATTTTAGGTAATACATACAATTAATTGCTATTTTTTCAAAATAAAAAATCTCCTTTAAAGATGGGTTTCCTAGTCCATTACCCATATTTAAGATTAGTAATTACTTGTCTTTAGGTACTGAATTCAAACTGAATTCAAACTAGATTTAGTAAATTTAGATTATTTTTTTTTATTTTATAATACTAATATTTAGATTTTTTTAGATAAGTATAAATTTTTTTTTCTTTTTTTGTTATCAATACTAACTTCACTTTTTCTTTAGATCTTTTTTATTTCTTTTTCATTAGTTATTTTTTGGTTAAAACCAGAAGCTAAAACACGAAATAGGACTGGGCCAGTTTTTGAATAAGTGCCAGTAATTTTTTTTACTACAGTACATGAATTTTTAAATCAGCATATAAAATACATATTCTTTAGTTTATAAATAAAAAACTAAATAGTTATAAATCAAATCTCTTTTAAAAAATAATAAAATCAAATCTAAAAAACAAAGTTATAAAGTTTATTTTTTTATTTAATTAAAATTTTATTGTGTAATATATTTTTTAAGTTGTCTGACTTTACTAATTAAAGCAGAAATTTGTCCACTTACATGATACTAAAATAAGACCTTCTATTGGTTCGAATAAGCGATATTTAATATGATTGGTTTATTGGTTATAAGAATATATCAATTAGGGCTGTGTCATTAATCACCTGATTATTTTTTATCAGAGGTCTACCCCCTCCCTCTTCTTTAATATATATATAGTCAGGTTCCTTATATATAATTTCACTTTTTTTTACCCCCTCCCCCCTAAAAAATCACCTGATTTTTGTTACTTCCCTTACCTTATTGTTATTATTATTGTTACTTCCATATATTATTATTATTATGCAGGTTTATTGTTTAATTTATAATAATGCATTATAATGTATTAATTATATATCAGTTAGGAGTTGGGCTCTATAGTCTAGTAGTCTAGATGTTCAACTCTCACAGCCAAGGTTTTTGGTTTGAATTCTACTAGAAGCGATTTGGGGGCATCCATAAATAACATTATATACCCCTTTATAGTAGCGCTTGACCCTTCTCTAATATAAAAAATTTTTTCATAATCCGTATATTTATATATAAATTTTACAAAAACTTGAATACATTGTAACACAGTAATCCGATTTAGATAATTTAGATACCATTCGATTTATTTCAGTGAGATGAATCCAATGATATCAAATCATTTCATTTGGATTACTTGATCAAATGTTATTCACAAAAAACTATTAATTTTATACGGTACCGGACAGTAAAAGACATCCACTCGTTATTAGTAAAACTTTAAATTGTTATAACTTTTTTAAAAAAAATTAAATCAAAAAACCCTCTGACAAATTGTAGATTTTTAGATAAACTTCATTTTTGTCAGAGGAATTTTTTTTATTTTTAATTTTAAAGAAGTTATAAGGCATTAAAGTTTATATGAGTTCAAAAAATTGGCGTTTAATATAAAAAAAAAGAAAACATATATAGGTTTTTAGCCAATCAAAATCAATTACACAAAAATTAGCCAATCAGAATTAATTATATAAGCACCAAAATTGGCGCCTATATGTATAGATTGGATGTCTTTTACTGTCCTGTACTATAATATATATATATTTTTTTTTTATAATTCGGCAATCATGGCAATATTTTATTAGATGCTTAGTTAACTGCTTATTTGCCAGCTTTACAGAAATAAAAATTTCTTATCTAATTTACAAATATTGACTAACCCAGTTACTTCGAGAAGTACCTATGTTCGATCTGCTATAGTAGACTTTTATCTCAATACTAACTGTGTCTGTATGACTTAACTAATTAATATATCACTAAAGGACGTCTACAACCTTACGTATCATAATTGCCCTTCTTTAAACCTTCTTCTCCTAGCTTCTCGAGTAGAAGGATACTACTAATGAAAAAACAAAAATATATATAGAAAGTAAAAGGGGAAAAATAAAAAAGGGGGAAAACTTCTACTATCTAAACGAAAACCAAAATTACAAAGATAAAAAGAAAAGAAAGAAGAAAAAGGCAAAAGAAAAGTAAAAAGATAACGGCACTATTATTGCCTGTACTAGACTATAAAAATTATATAGTCTGCATAAAGAAACACTCCATCATAGTACTATATGTAATAATGAAAAAGAAACAAAAATACGCCTAGTAGAACATTCGAAAAAGAAATTTCAACACGGGTACCCTCCCGATCTCTAACACGTCATTCATTGTTTATTTCGTAAGCAATACCAAAATGCACTCGTGACGTCGACTCCAATTAGGTAGGCGCATTCCCGATTAGGAAGGAGTAAACACTGCCGATCTTTTGGAGGGAGTAAACTGGATTTCCCACTTTTTGGTGAAATTTCAAAAAGTCCAAAGGGGAGTAAGACAATACTTGTAACAAATTTAAAAGAGAGTATGTATATTCCAGATAAAACTTATTTTTTTGTTGTTCCCCACTGTTTTACCACAGGTTACTTCGTCAATGAAGAAGCTCTTTGCTTTCCACCAAAATTTCTCGTACAAGGGCGCCACCTTCTGCCAGTTATCTTGTAAGAAGACACTTTTGGCTTGCATGCTAAATATACAAAGGAGTCCCCAAAGTAAGAGTTGACCTTTATAAAAACCGTATTTCTGTGTTATTCTACTATACATTAAGTATAGGCAACGCTCCAACAAAAAACTTTTTGTTTTTCTTCGGTAGGAAAATTTGGTTCAAGTAATCATCAGAAAGAGTTAATACAACATCCCTGTACTATAATAATTTTATAAGAAAACATAATAACCAATAGTATTTGGCCAATAACTTTTGATTCAATAATCCAAATGAAATAAAATTGGTACTATTCGACTCCTCTCACCAAGATGAATCGAATAGTACCAAAATCATTAAATTTGGACTACTGGTTCAATTTTTAGACAATTTTTTTTAAAAAAATTATATTATATTTTTTTGACTCCTCTACTTATCAGGAAAAACATTATCATTCATCCAATCACCCTCTTGAGGACCCCGAATAATCTATATGAGGTTATATTTGAGCATCATAGTAAAAATTTTTGGTTAGCGGTTTTGGTTTGGTATATATAAGCTACATTTCACATATTAGATTAAACTTTCACCCATCTTTACCTTTTTTTAAAATAAAAAAAAACAAACCGTTCCCTAAAAAAAAAAAAAAAAAAAAAAAAAAAAAAAAAAAAAAAANNAAAACATTCCCAAAAAAAAAAAAAAAAATTTTTAAAGTTCAAAGTCTCTTAAGCCCATTTGATCCATAAGTTGCCAAGGATCATAAAAATATATACCAAAGTGTACCAAAAAACTTAAAAAAAAAAAAAGCCGTTTTGACCAATTTTTATCTCCTCTCCCTTTTATCCCTCTCTCCCTTTTTTACCCCTCTCTCCCTTTTACCCCTTTCTCTCTTTTACTCCTCTCTCCTTTTTACCTACCAGATTACTATTATAGCCCAGATTTTTCATTAGCACATTTCAAATATAACATTTATAAAAATTACCCCCATTAACATTCTTTAAAATATATCTATTTTGCCATTTAGCGGGTTTCAAATATAACCTTTTTCTCAATATCTACTTTTCAAATATAACCTTTTTTGAAAAACGGCCCTCCATTAGCTATTTTTCAAATATGATCTCACATAGATTATTCGGGGTCCTCCCTCTTGTATAATATTATTTATGAATGCCTCTTTTTAGAAAAATTCAAATGCAAGGTCTTGTGAAAGTTCATGTGAAGTACAAATCTGGTTTAGGAATTTCCAGAAGAAAATCTATTGTGAAAGGTTGTCGCTATAGATGACAGTTTAGTTACGCAAAGATTGTATGAGTAATTTCTTGGTGGGCAAGAACAAGGTAGCACCAACAACCCTAAGGCGGTCTTGGAATCTTGATTAGGAGCATAACATGACTGCAACACAAACCTGAGTGGTGAGAAAAGTAGCAAACACAAAGAAATCTATAGTAAATAGAGTTCCTCAAATTCAAATCAAATCAAATATTGGATTAATTTGAATTTGATCAAATCAAATTGACACTGATTTGAATTTGATTTGATTCAAATATTTGAATTTGAATTTGATTTGAATTTGAATTTTTAATAGTAATTTTCAAAGAAAATCAAATATTTGTCAAATCAAATCAAATTTGGCCATATTTGAATTTGATCAAATCAAATCTAGTCAAATTTGAATTTGAATTTGATCAAATATTTGATTCAAATATTTGAAGATCAAATCAAATTGCAGAACTCTAGTAGTAAAGAATCAGGCTGAATTAAATAAGGAACATCTCTGGCACTAGTACTAAACCTAAATTGGAAGAAAACTACTACTATAAAGGTAGATTTGTAAATTGGGAATATGAACAAAATGACTAATCACCTAGTAGGAAGTAGCATGGCGGACATTCGATTTGATTGGTTAAAAAAAGTAAACAGGTAAACAATATGTATGATATAGATCATTATATAAATTTAGAGTTATTAAAATACATTTTCCGGATCAGTCTGAACAGTGAACAATTCACGAAACACGTAGGGATAGCGCATATCTGTTACATATTGGAACTAATTTCGTATAATTAATAGTGCATAATCTGCGCATAAAATAGCTGATATTAAAGAGGATAATAGACAGTCAATAAAGGATTTACTTATGTCAAACAAAATTGAGAAATTCTTAGATCTGTCATAAAATTAAAAATTTTATATTTTTTATATAAAAAAGCGTGTTTGCGCATTTTTACTTAGAACTCAGAAAGTACATATTGCTATTGTTATTGTTATACAACAATATTGCAAGTTTGTTGGTTCCAGACCTATGCGTAGGGTCAGTTTTACTTGACATAAAGGAGCCTGTCAATAAACATATGAACATGATAGTCAGGATTTTTAAGAGTATAGTAATTTACCTGTTTAGTTAATGATGGGTTTAGTAACTTATGAAAAAATTTATTAATTATCTCATTTTCTACTTAATTTGCATAATTTGCTAAAAAATTTATTGTATAATTCGTATAAATCGAATTGTAAAGCAGGCAGAATTTGGGGTCTGTTATAGCAGAAAATGAGGATCCTTAGCATAGCAGTGTAATTTCTCATGATAAGTTCAAAAGCTTTAATATGACAAAGTTATCACCTTTTTTTTATATTACATATGCTAGAATTTATTTTTTCTAAAAACATTTAATTACAGTTTTATTTGGGTGGTCGGGAAAAGTTTTTAAAAAATTGATAGGCTTGATTAGTCAAAATGCAAATTTCGCTCTATAATTCAGTATTATTAAAGCTAAAGATTAAGCCCAGATAAGGTAATCTGTATAAGCATCCTTTAACTGGGTTAGTAGTTATACTTTCCAGATAGAAATAAATATACATTACATCAACAGACAAATATCTTAAGAAATTTATGCCTTGCAAATTTTATTTTAATATACTGCTTATTAAAATCACTAATAATACTTTATGGGTTATCCATGTGACATAGTTGGTAGCTACAAAGTAGTTAGTTAAAAGTGAAGAATATAGTATTAAAAAAATTTTTTTTTTGAAAATACAGTTCTGTATTTTGGACCATTACTTTGTTACTTCTATATTTTCTATACTAATTCTGGTTTATAATCACAATAAAAATTATATCGGTATAAATAGAAATGAAATTTCTGCTACAACATAGTGCTCAGGATAATTTATGCCCTGCGACCTTGATATAGTGACCAGAGTACTGTATAAATTTCTATATAATAATAACCAGGTTAACTAGAGCAACTGGATCATTTAAGGTTAACTAGGTTGTTACCTGGATAAGAGTTGAATAAGCAGACAGGTAACCTAGAGTAGAGGTAGTAGATGAATCCGGATTTATATTTATATCCAGATTAATCCGGTTTTTAAACAAATCCGGATCCAATGTTTTGAACCAACTATATTCAGATATAATACAATCCGGATATAATATATAACTGAATACAATATACAATCCGGATACCACATATAATCTGGATACAACCTATAATCCAGATATAATATGTAATTCGGATATGTGTACTATCAAAGGAAACCTGCCATTGGGTTTCACTTATATTTTGTATCAGGCACAATCCCTAATAAATTAGATAGATTGTGTTTGGTACAAAATATAACTGAAATTCCGATGAACGAAGTTATATAATTGCTATTTAACTGTTATTTAACTGTATATAGATTTATATCCGGATATAGATTTATATCCGGATATAGATTTATATCCGGATATAGATTTATATCCGGATATAGATTTATATCCGGATTTAGATTTGTATCCGGATTTAGATTTGTATCCGGATTTAGATTTGTATTTGGATTTAGATTTATATCCGGATTAATCCGAATATATTTATATCCGAATTTGAATAAAATTAATCTGGATTCGTTTTTTTTAATTATAGTTATATCCGGATTGAAAAAATCATCTTGGTTCTAACTAGTGATGCCACCGAAATTGATTTTTGAAAAAGGCCTATTTCGTCTTCATTAGAGAAAATTAAAATTTTTTATAAGGAAGAGCAAATAAAATTTATATAGATATGTTTCTTATAATTTCGTCTATTCAAAA
Organism: Gigaspora rosea; assembly: GCA_003550325.1. NCBI lineage: Eukaryota > Fungi > Glomeromycota > Glomeromycetes > Diversisporales > Gigasporaceae > Gigaspora > Gigaspora rosea. Next base: position 125,582 of record QKWP01001009.1, read on the forward strand.
AAAGTATCAAATAATTTCATCTTTCAAGTAAAATAGGTCAAAAACAATTTCGTCTTCAAATTTTAATTTCGGGTTTTAGAACCCGAAATGCTTTCGTCCTCATGTATAGTTCTAACTCTAACCTAGAGTTAAATTTTATACTGAGCCTAATCTTTAATTAAAAGAGAATGAAAAAAGACCATATCGGACGATTTATGGAATTGGACCTTAAAATTAGTCCCCAAAATATTCAATGATCTGCAGAAAGTCACATGTTGATTGGATGTAAATAAAAAATATACCCAAAAATCACATGTCAAATTCGTTGTCTCTTCTAGAGAATATAATAAAACCATGAGCCTACCTCAAAACCCATGAGTTTTTTTAATCGAATTTAATAAAAAGTAAGAGAAGTTAATTTTATATTAAAAATTGTTTTTTAAATTTTTTAAAAATTTAAACTTTACAAAGTTTAACTTTTTAGTTTGTTTAGATCTTACGATGCACACTTAGCTTTTGTTTAGATCTTGTGGCACATATTTAGTTTTGTTTAGATCTTGCGACATATATTTAGTTTGGGCTTCGTGCTATATTTTGACATATATTTAGTATTAGCAATTTGTATTTAGTTTGGGTTTCATGATATATATTTAGCATGAGTTTCATGGTATATATATTTACTTGGGTTTCGCGATACATATTTAGCTTGGGTTTCAAAATACATATTTAATTTGGGTTTGCACTACATATTTTAATTCCAGATTATTGTATCTAAACTAGATACTGGACACGACAGGGTTTTGTTATTATTACTTTGTCTATTTTCTATTTTCTATTAAACTACTATTACTTTGTCTATTTTCTATTTTCTATTAAACTACTATTATACTATGTGTAATACATCATATTAATTATATTAATTCGTATAAAAAAAAAAATAAATGAGTAAAGCTTTTGAATGTTTAATTTAAAATAAATCTTTTTCATTTTTTCATTAATATGGTGATCAAATATTAAAACGTTTATTCGTCAAAGGGAAAAACGTTCTTTAATGGATCAAAAATAAATATAATTAATGTTTAACTGCACCAGATTTAGTATAATTTTTAGGCACAATTAACTTTAATCGGATCCTGCGAAACCGATAAAAAATTAGCTCATACGAGTTCAAATTTTTATCAAAAAAAAAGTTGCATGCCAAAAAATTCTTTATTTATTAAAAAAAATTACATTTAACCACTAACTAACCCTAATTCTAACAATACTGAGATCCTAAAAATGCCTTGTAATAAACATCCAAACTATATCAAACACTACATAACGAATCCACCAACAACATTCAACTTTCACGGCCGCGACGACATATACCCATATACCCGATTCCAATAGTAACGAAGCTGAAATCACAGCAAAAGCACAATAACACCAAAAACGACGAAGACTGAACTTTCACTGGAGATGCCACAAAACAACAAAAGCCTAAATTTTTACTGACGAAAACCAAAAACAACTCCGTGGCTATGCTACCCGGTATTCTAGCAAGGCCAATATATGAAAAAATATTAGTAAGTCAGGAAAAAAAGACAAACGAAAACTATTTACTATGAATCTTATAGGATTCCAGTTCGAATCTCCAATACTCAACGTTCTAGCAAAGCCAGCCTACGCAAAAAAAGAGATTTAACTTAAGCCAAAAAAACCCCTCCTGAAAAAGAAAAAAAGCTACTTATCTTATATAGTGGTCCCGTCAAGAAAATCCCTGCCCGGTATTATTAAACTACTCGGGCCAATCTCTAATCTTAAAGATCCCAACTGTAATCTCTACTACCTGGCGTTCTAACGAAATAACCCTACAGAAATTCAAGCTAAAGAAAAAAAAAAAAAAAAAAAAAAAAAAATAAGCGAAAAAAAAAGTAAAAAAAAAAGATTAAAATAAATCAAGAAGGAAAATAAAAAAAAATAAGCGAAAAAAAAAGTAAAAAAAAAATAATAAAAAATAAGAAGCGAAAAAAAAAAATATTAAAAAAATAAAAATATATATACAGATCATTATATATATATTACGGTATTTGAACCCAAAATTTTTAGGGTATTCTAAAAATCACTCGATATGCTAAACATAATATGTAAACTCAATTGCTACCCAATTCTAGTCTATGAAAAAGCTGATTTTAATGTGAAACCTATTTTAAAAAACAACTCGGTGAAGTCCCTTCGATTTTACTTAAAAAAACATAAAGGAAGTAAGCTAGTATAGACTAAAGAAACCTTTATTCAAGTAAATCAAAAACCTATCTTCCAGTAATTATTAGAGTTAAATTAGTTAAATACATAAACTCTTCCTCTTTAATAGTTACAATGTGAAAAAGTATGGCGATCGAAAGCAAGAATTTGCACAGATAGCCTAAAGAACAGGAAATTAACTAATTCTTGTAATAAAAAAAAAAGCATAATAATAATAAAAAAAAAAGAAATAATTAAATAATTAATCACTATTTCCAATTTTGATGCAACGTGTTAGACTTAAAAATATCATCATTAAAAGCATCTAGCATGTTAGATAGCACAGGACCCCAGACATCTTTCATATAGATCATAACTGGATTTTGGCCAATTTTGACCTAATTTGCTAAAAATGACAAAATCTATTTATTTAAATAACTTTTGATCCAGTGATCAGAATTGAATGGTCTTTTTTTTTTAGATGCACCTCACTGAGAGCTTCATTTTAAAAAAAAGGTCATTCAAATTGGACCACTGGATGCCAAGATAATTGCCAAAAACTGATTTTTTGCTTTTCAAATTTCGGGGGTTTTTGCTAAAATGCGTAACGTATGACCTCTGTACTACATGTCTGGGGTCCTGATAGCATGTTAATGTGCTAGGGTAACATATTAACATATCGTCTATTAAATCTAGATATATATATATAAGCGAAAACAGAATCTAAATGAATTCAGAATCATTATATAAATCATTATTTTGAGGTTAATTTATACACACCCATACCCTGGTCTTAATCCACTAAATTCTATTTCCACTTACAATATATATAAACGAATAAATTTGTCTTCAATATAGGGAGATACAAGAAGAGAAGTTTTCTCGATTTTACTTAAAGAAAAATAAAAGAAGTAAGCTAGTACTGTATAGGCTAAAAAGCTTTATTCGAATAAATCAAAAACTTATCTTCCAGTAGTTATTAGAGTTAAATTGGTTAAATGCATACATTCTCCTTTCGTAATAGTTATAATGTGAAAAAGTATACTAATCGAAAGCAAAAATTTGTACAGGTAGCCTAAAAAACAGGAAATTAATTAATGTTTGTAAAAAAAAAAAGCATAATAATAATAATAATAATAATAAAGAAACAATTAAATAAATTATCAATTATCTCCAGTTTCAATGCAACGTGTTAGGGCAGCTAGAACTTTGTCACCAATTTTTAATTTATTATATTTGATGTGTTTGTCATAATGTTTTTGTTGATTTTTTGTACCATTTGTATATTTTCTAGAGCTTCATTTTGTTGTTTAATTAAAACATCTTCTATTTTAAACGTTCTTTTTAATAAAGCTTCATAGAATAGTAAATCTTCTTCATAATAAGATTCTATTATTGTTTCTATTGGTAATTTAGCTTCACACCCATAAAATAAAAGAAAATGGTGTGAACTTGGTAGTACTATGCTTTATAGTTCTATAAGCTAATAATACTGAAGGTAGAATTTCATTTCATTCTTTGTATTTATAACTTGTGATTTTAGCGAGAGCTTTACCAATAGTTCTATTAAATCGTTCAATTATTCCATTCATTTGAGGTTGGTATGCTAATAATTTATGATGTTTTATTTGAAGATTTTGGCACAATTCTTTTATTACTTCACTCATGAAATTGGATCCTCAGTCAGAAAGTAATATAGTAGGGATCCCATGTCAACAAACAATATCTTTATAAATAAATTTAGCTATAGTTGCAGCTTTTATATCTGCTACAGCTCTTGCTTCAGGCCATTTTGTCAAATAATCCATTGCAACAATAATATATCTGTTGCCTTGTTTAGTAAATGGTAAAGGTCCTTTAATATCAATTCCAACTCGATGGAATGGATATTTTATTTCTAGTGATTGTAGATTTTGTCGTTGTGCTTCATGTCCTCTATATTGGCAAATATCACATTTTGAACGTATTCTTTCATATCATTATACATAGTAGACCAAAAGTATCGTTCTTTGATTTTATTATAAGTAGTACTAATTCCTAAATGTACTTTTTGTTCGTCATATAGTATATATAGAATGAGGTGTTTTTGATCATATTTGATTACTCTTTGGGGTTTTTCTTTGTTTCGTTGATATATTTTATTATTTTCGATAAAATAGTTTTTAGGGATTTGAGATTTTTCCTATTTAGTGGTGTTCTTGTCAAATTGTAAAGTAGAGAGATATTGGTATAGTTGATTAAATTGTTTTTCATCCATTGTTCTTTAAATATTCAGGTAGGAATGAGAGAAAATCAGCATTTTTGTTCTGGCTACCAGCTCGATATTTAATATCAAACTGATATTCTTGTAGGGTTAAGAATGATGACATATATTACATAATATCATTTTACTATACCCCTACTTCCTCCCCCCTACATAAGAGAAATTTGATTGGCTAATATGAACTTCTATATTTAACGTAAGATTTTAGAGACCCCTCCCCCCTAAAATATTACATAATATCTGTCACCACCCTAATTTCTATCTTGTAATCCTTTTGTTGTCATTAATTGTACATGAATTAAGTAACCATTGTAAAGGTTTATGATCAATAATTAGAGTAAATCTCGTTCCATAAATGTAATAACAAAAATATTTTATAGCCCAAATAACTGCTAAACATTCAAGTTTGACAGTACTATAATTTTGTTTAGCAGGAGTTAAAGTTCAACTGGTATAAGCAATTACATGCTCTCAACTATTTTTAATTTGGGATAGGACTGTACCAAGTCCTTGATATGAAGCATCAGTGAATAAAACAAAAGATTCAGAGTAATCGGAGTATTGTAGAATAGGTAATTGGGTCAAACATTGTTTAAGCCAATCAAATACTTTTTGTTGTGGCTCATTCCATTTAAATTTTTTATTCTTCCTAAGTAATTTGAGTAAAGGTTCATCCTTTTTAGAAAATCCTTCTATAAATCAGCAATAATATGATGCTAAGCCTAGAAAGGCCCTAAGTTGCAAGATATTTTTCGGAGGTAGAAGTTTATTCAATTTATTAACCTTTTGAGGATCAGGTTTAATTCCTTCAATTCCAACTATATAACCAAGAAATTGCATTTTGTTGGTACAAAAATGACATTTTTCTGGGTTTATTCTAAGATTGGCGTCCTTAATAAGATTAAATACTTTCTGGATATCTTTTGTATGTTGTTTGAATGTTTCAGAATAAATATTAATTGTCATCGATATATACTATAGCTTTCTTCCATAATACTAGTTGTAGAACAATATCCATAAGTCTTTGGAATGTGGAAGGAGCATTGCAGAATCCAAATGCCATTACATTGAACTCATAAAAACTAAATTTTGTTATAAAAGCAGTCTTTTCTTTGTTTTCTTCTTTTACTTCTACTTGCCAATACCCGGAGGTTAAATCAAGAAAAGTAAACCATTTAGTATTTTTAAGATTATCTAAATATTTTATCAATTCTTGGTAAAGGGTAGGTATTCTTTTTAGTTGTACTATTTAACTTTCTAAAATCAACACAGAATCATAATTTTCTATTTTTCTTTTTGACTAAAACAGTCGAGGAACTCCAAGAACTTACTGATTTTTGAATTATACCATCTTTTTTCATTATTTCAATTTCTTTTTGGATATGGTCTTGTTCAATAGGTGAGACTCTATATGCCCTTTGTTTAATAGAATATAAATTACTAGTATTTATATTATGATATACTATATTGGTTTTTCGTAGTTCCGAATATATTTGAATTTTCTAATAGTAATTGAGTTATATTCTTTCTTTGTTGTTCATCGAAATTATGTCCAATAAAGGTCGATTTATCTTCAGTAATGGGAATAGAAATTTTCTGGTTTTCTTTCTTTTTATTTTTTATTTCCTTGATTTCTGGTTGTATTAGCTTGAATATTTCATCTAGAGGAGGACTTAAAGGATTATTAATATTTTTAATTTTTATATTAGCAACTATTTGTTCATCAAGCTGAGAAAAGGTATCTCCAATTTGTATTGTAGTGTATATAGGTTTGATAGGATTATTGTTTTTTTCTAATTCTAACTCTAATTCCTGGTTAGAATAATAATCTTTAAAATTAATTGGATATACTGTATTAGGATCTGTAATTCGTTGTTTACAAGAGATTGGAACATATTCTATTTGATTTGCAATTCCAATACTCATAAATAGAGCTACAAATATTTAGAAGGTCCAAGGTAGTACGTCACTCTTCACGTCATATAAAATTTATATATAATCATATTAAACGTTACGTCACATACGTCATGTCAAATGTCATAGTAAATGTTTATTTATATTCTAATGTTTGCAGCTCTACTCATGAATTCTTCATAGTAGTCAATAATGGCATAGACTTTATCTAAATATTCGTTTTCTAGGACTATGTTATATTCCTAGAATTCTGTTACTAGCATATCAACTAATGTAATTTTGGTACCAAGTTGAATAGGAATGTCCTTAACTCTGCCTAAGGGAACAGATTATGATCTGTAATATTTACAACTCGGACATTACTTGGTTCATCAATATTTTGACTCATTTTATCAAGAAAGTGTTTAGTAACCACACACCCTTTTGAACTAGCATCAATAAGAATATTAATTTCTTTTCTTAAAACTATAGCGGTAGTAAATAATGCATCTTTAACTTGATTTATCTGATTATTATTTTCGAGATAAAAATCAATTTCATTTGAATTCATTCCCAATATTTCTATAGTTTCATTATAATCTGTCCTGAGATTATAAAATTTATTATCTATATTATTGTTATTATTATAAGTTTTGTCATCTTTTTGGTCAAGTAATAAATCAATTTCATCCATTAAGAATGAATAAATGTCTTCATTGTGATCATCAATTGAGGGTTTTTAGACTTTAGCATACTCACCCTCTGGAGATGCTATTTCTAGTTTAAATGTCGTCTTTATTAGTTGTTATTATTATTATTATTATTATTATTATTGTCATTATTGTTTTGGTTTTGATTATTATTATTATTGAGAGGGGATTGTTATTGTTATTATTAAAATTATTGTTATTATAATTGTTATTGTTTCTCCAGTTATTATTATTATTATTATTGTTATTTCAGTTGTAATTGTTGTTATAATTGTTATTGTTGTTATTTCTCCAATTTTGATTAAAACAGCAATTTCGAGTATCATGTCCAATCTGTTGACAGTTGGTACAAAAAGAGTTAGCAGCAAAGTGACCTGGACGATTACATCTTAAACAATTGTTATTTCTTTGTTGAGGTGGTCTGTAATTGTTGTTATTGTTACTTCTGTAATTATTATTATTATTTCTATAGTTGATATTATTATTATTTTGAGATGAATTGTTTGGTTGTAGTTGAGAGTTTCGATTTTGGCTGTGATTCTGCATAGTTCTAGTGATATATTGGACTGCTTCCATCACGTAAGCTATATTGAGGTTGAGTAGATATGATGGATTGGTTCAAACCAGTATATTCTCCAAAGAATTGTAGTTGGTAGGTAGTAGGTAATAATGAATAAGCTGATAAAGAACTTCCTTTGGAATAAGCTACTTCAATAGCTTTGGCTTTGTTTACTGCTTGACTAATAGTTATCGGGTTTTCTGCTTGTACAAAATTTGAAATTCTTGTCTCAATCTATTCACAAATTGTTGTATTTTGTCTACTTCAGGATAATTATTATTGGATTGACTCTACGCCATAACTCTTCAAGAGCAGAGTTATAAGCATCTACAGTCTCTCCTGGTTTTTGTTTTCTACTTCTTAAAGTATAATACCATTGAAATACTTTAAATGGATCTCTAAATTTTCTAGAAAAAAGTTGAACAAAAAAGTGGTTTGCATTGGTATCATTGTCCCAGTAAGTAAAGTTGAATTTTGATTATACTAGGATAGAGCATTGCCTTTAAAGAAGTTAGGAACTATAGCGAGTCGTCTATTTTCAGAAATGTTATTACCAACACATGCTCGAGTAAAAGCTTCAACCCATTCAACCGGATCTTCATGCTGGTTACCAGAGAAAGTAAAAAAGTCAATCATTTTATATTTCTTTGGATTGGTAGATGTGGTTGGTCTTTCAGTATTATTTTTAACAATTTTTTTTAATCCTTCTAAAATGCTTTTTAATGCATCCTTAGGACTAAAGTTATCCTCTTCATTATTATCATCTTCTTCATCATAGCGTTCATTATTATTACTTGGTCAGATAGGTACTTGTCTATTTTTTGCACCTCTTTGAGAATTGTCATTTATATATAAATTAGTCATTCTATTATTAAAATTAAGTAAATCTTCCTTCTGATCATTTTGTCTATTGTTGGCTTTACCACTTTGAAACATAGTTAAATTTCCTAATTGACTAACAAGACTAGAGAAAATATTATCGTCAAAGTAGTTATTAATTTGGGTTTATCGATAGTTGAATAGTTAATATCAGAAGATTGGAGGTTGTCGGTATTGGTCAAACAGTCAGATGTGGTTTGATAGTTATTATTATTGGAAGTGGATGTGCTAGTTTCTTCTGTGGTGAGAATATAGTCACTATTTTTAATAGTTTCCTTTATTTGATTAAGAATTTGTCGAGTATTATGTAGGCTCGGTTTTATTTGATTATGATTTTGTTCAATTTGGTTATTTATAGTGGGTATTGATAGATAAAAGGGTAAGAAGATGTAGAGTTTTCTTCAAAGTTTTCTTCAAAATGGTTTTCAAGGTTAATAGCTCCGTTAAAATCTTCTGAATTATTTGTTTCTAGTATTTCTATTGGTACAGGAGAATCAAGGAATCCACAAGTTCATTGGGAAGTTTTTATAGTGCAGATCTGTACAGATTTTTAAAAAAAAACAATTATCAAAAATTAATGCAGTTCTGCGATCCTGCCGGCGATCGTTGAAGAATTTTTTTTTAATTTTCTGCAAACATCGGGAAAGTTTTTTTAATACAGATCTGTGCAAATTTCTAAAAAACAATTATTAAAAATTAAAGCAGATCTGCAACCCTGCCGGCGATCGTTGAAGAAATGTTTTCTTTATTTTCTGCCAGATTTAATTTTCTGCGCAAATCTTTAATCAGGTGCTGTAAAAAGCAAATAATAATAAATTACTATATGCTCGCCTAAATATTAAATACTGGCTAATTTTTTTATATATTAAAAAAAATACATTCAAATATTCATATATTTTAATATAAAAAATAATATATTTTTATTAAAAAAAAAAATAATAATATATTTTTATTAAAAAAAAAATAATAATATATTTTATTAATTTAATAAAAAAAAAAAAAAAACTAAAAACATATTACAAGAAACATTACAAAAACGCCTTAGAAACACCATAAAGACACCACACAAACACCACATAAACGCCGTAAAGACACCACTACACAAATGCCATAAAGCTACACCAACTATGAACATTAGACATAGTGTGACTCTCAAATTCGGCAAATTCGACACCAATGACGAGCATATTCAGTAACGTAAAATGCAACAGCCACCTACCTTGAGCCTAAAAAGAATTAGTATAACACAAACATGATACTGAAAGTATAAAAAAAATGAATACATAACTGTACACGTATGCTCCAAGACTGGGCAACACCAATAGCAAAAAAACTTTGCAACACCACAGTATGAGAGAACTCGAAATGAACAACAGCGACGAAAAAGCCTCGACACTAGCGACGAAGTAAAGAATGCCGAAATGGACACACTGACAAAAGAGACTCCAAATTGGACATGACGACACTAATGACAAAAAAAAAGCGCCAATATCGTGAGTGACACCAACTACAAAAAAACACCACAATAACAACGAAAGAAGGAAAAAACTGAAAAAACATTGATAGTGTTAGTAGAAAAAAAATCAAAAATACGATAAAAAAAAATAGTTTTTATACTTATCTTGTGTAACTAGTAATTAAATCATTGTATGGTAAGCTATTTTTATTAAAATAAACAATATGTATATATCATATTAGTGGTGTTCAACACCAGTAAATACAAATTATAATATGCAAAAAATTTTTTTGCCATTAGGGTTAGAGTTAGAGTTTGTATTAGGGTTTGGGTTTGGTGTAGGTTTAATATATACCAAAATTTTGCAAGGAATTTTTTTGTTAGAACGTGAAGATAGGTTTCTTAGACAGAATTTTTCGATATAGACAATTTTTGAAAAAAAACACATTTTTTCGAAAACTTTGGGTTACATCTGATCTTCACGTTATATGAATTTCATGAATTTTGATGATCAAAACACATGTAGTGTTGAACACCAGTGGTATGCTTTACCAAAATAAATTAACAATTAATAATAAAAAACAAATTATAATAAAAAAAAAATAAATTATAATAAACCGTTAAAAAAAATTTAATTAAAAAAAACAAAAAAAATAAATTATAATAAAAACGTTAAAAAAAATTTAATTAAAAAAAACAAAAAAAAAATAAATTATAAAAATATAAAAAAAATAAATTAATAATTTAAAAAAAAAATAAAAAAAAA
>QKWP01001009.1:137345-181542 GCA_003550325.1 Gigaspora rosea
GCTACGGGTATTGCCTATTCAAAACCCTCTGATCTAAATATACGAATCCACCAATTAACTTACACAAACAGCCATAGGGCTAATTTACCCTGCAGGTATCCAGTACCAGTCGAGCAACTTCGTCCCATTTCATCGTTTTATTCCTCTGGATTTTCGGTACCACGCGGTCCGATATTCGAATCACGAGGTACGTCCCTTGCCCTTGTAAGGTTCGTTCGAATCCCAGCACCAACCTTATTTATGGTAGCACCGTCAGAGATCCTAATCTATCCCTTACTCGGGTCTTCCCAAACGGGTTTCTGTTTTTCCGGTTTCTTGGATTTTTCAGTGTAACAAATACTTATTGCGCCCGAGAGCTTCCATTCAAGATGGTGGAACCAAGATTACAGGTTTTCACCCAACCGATGTTAAGCCACATTTACCGTAACACAGGCCTAATTTTCGTTATCGTCGCTAGTGGGATTTGAACCGTCGACCTGCCACTTGGGGTGACAACCTGGCCACTTCTCTAGGTCGCCACACCCTATCAAAATAATTTTATCAAATAAACAAAGAAATAACTAACTAAAATTTTTACTAATATTAGAGTTAGGGTCAAGGCCTAGAATGGATAGGGGCATGTTTTATACCAAAATTTCATAAGGAATTTTTTTTACTAGAGCCCCAAAGATAATTTTATAGCCAAAATTTTAAGATATAATTAAGTTTGGGTTTTTTGCTTTGTTTTTATTGTACAAAAAATGATCTGTATATGATCTACAAAGTGCATTTAATTCAATATTATGATTGGCTTTTATATTTATTTTGTGTAACTAAGTATCAATACACCTAGTGTCCAAATAGTAATTGTCTAAAAAAAATAATAAAAAAAAAAAGTGAATAAAAAAAACGAGTTTTTACTTTATTTATTTATTTATTTTCGGTTTGTTTTGTTTATTGATTTTCTCGTGTTCTTACTGGCAGGTAAGTATTGAAATTATATTTTAGAGATTATTACAGATTATAATAGGCGGCGCCTATTATAATCTGCGAAAATTAATATTTTTTAAATATTTGTACAGATTTTTTGCTAAAAATCTGCGAAGAACTACAAAAATCTAAAATTTTAAAGATCTTTGCAATTTTTTAAACTAGATTCTGCACTTATTTGATAGATTTGAAGATCACTACAGATTATTAATGTTTTTAATTTTCCGATTCTATTATAATCTGTAAATATTATACTTTTTAAATATTTTCACAGATTTTTGGCAAAAAATCTGCAAAGAACTGCAAAAATCTAAATTTTGAAGATCTTTGCAATTTTTTAAACAAAATTCTGCACTTATTTGATAAATTTGAATATTACTGCAGATTATTAATGTTTTTATTTTCCCAATGTTTGTTGCCACTTTTCAATTACTTCTGGTATGATCAAATCAAATTCTTGTAGAGGTTGGTTATTTTGATATCAGATAGTGGTTATTAATTGATGGATATGAGGTGTTAAATCTTCAGTTATAGGTAATCGGAATATATCATTAAAATAATCAATAGCGTAAGTAGAACCCCAAACAATCTATGTGAGGTCATAGTTGAAAAATAGCTAATGGATGGCCTTTTTTTAAAAAAGATTATATTTGAAAAATAGGTATTGGAGAAAAAGGTTATATTTGAAACCCGCTAAATGGCAAAATATGTATATTTTAAAGAATGCTAATAGGAGTAATTTTTATAAATGTTATATTTGAAATGTGCTAATGAAAAATTTGGGCAATAATAGTAACTCTGCAGATAAAAAGAAGAAAGGAGTGAAAGAGAGAGAGGAGTAAAAAGGAGAAAGAGGTTAAAAATTGTGCAAAACGGGTGAGTTTTTTTTTTGTTTATTTTTTTTTTTTTAAGTTTTTTGGTACAATTTGTAGTATATATATTTCTGATGCTTGGTAGCTTGTGGGTTAAATGGGCTTAGAAGATTTTGAACTTTGAAATTTTTATTTTTTTTTTTTGTATGGTTTTTTTGTTTTTTTTAGTGCGTTTTTTTTTTTTTTAACGAACTGTTTGTTTTTTTTTTAGAGAACATTCTGTTTTTTTTTTTTAGAGAACGTTGTATTTCAAAAAAAGTTAAAAGTGAATAAAAGTTCTATCTAATGTGTGAAATATAGCTTATATATACTAAACCAAAAGTGTTAACCAAAAAAATTTTTACTATGATGCTCAAATATAATATCATATAGATTGTTCGGGGTCCTGCATAAGTAGTAAGGATTTCAGCCTTATAAATAGGATGAAACCAATTTCAAAATCTATAAAATTCTTCAGTGATATAATTTTCGTTGGTAGGATGACAAGCAGAACAGCTAGAATCAGGTCTTTCTTTATATCTTTTTCTACTTAAAGCTCGATTAGTCTTGTATAAGAAATTATGATTAGTTATTCATTGCTTGTATTGGTTAATATTCATAAAGAGGTTTAATTGAAATAGGTAGAAAAGCTGTGAAGTTGGCAATATTTAAACAGATCATTTATGCCGTCAGTTGATTTAATGTTATTATATAATTCTTCTTCATACAATTTTAAATTTGCATACTAGTATAGAATATAGATACGTCGCAATAAGGGTTTGACTTGTGGTATTGCAGTAGTTGGATAGGGGATACCTTGAGGCAGTGTTGTCATGGGACACGGACACGGACGGCGGACAGTCCGGGACAGAACGTCCGGGACATGTCCGCCCAGAATTTTTTTTGTCCCGGACATTTTGCGACTCAACACGTGATCATCTACCAATAAAATTCGTATAATTCCGCAATTTGATTGGTTTTACCCGGCGGACATGTATCATATTGGGACATTATTGCAGACATGTCCCGGACGTCCCGTCCCAGACTGTCCGCATCCCTGAAAAATCGGCGGGACAATGTCCGTGTACAACACTGCCTTGAGGATTATCCGGAGTTAAAAATTCTATATAGTCAATAGTTTGATGGTAGGGGCTTGGAATCCTTGGTCAATAACTCGTCTGTTATCCCAAAGGTCCTCATATGTAGGGTATGATTTGCCGTTTCCCCAAGAGAAGTAAGAGAATTTAGAATATTTAAATAAAATATCGATTTGTTAAGAGTTTAAAGGCAACCCGAATTGGTGTTGATTAATAGCAAATTTAAGAGTTTCAATTAGATTATTATATTCCTCGTTAGTAGGAATATGATTAAGGAAATACTAAGCGAAATCAAAGTATTTCTATGAAAAGGGTTGCATATAGCAAGTACGAGGTTAATATTAAAATAAACAAGAGAAGATAAAAGAAAATTAATATTCAAAGAAAAATAGTTAATAAGAAGGGGTTTAAATGACTTATTAATAAGACTAGTTATTATATTGTGTAATATAAAGTAGAGCTTCTATATTACAAAATTTTGATTTTGTATAATGTTACTTAAAAATAAAAGATTTATATAGTTCTAACTAGTACGAGTATTTTAAGCTTTGTGTAACTAAAAATGATTTTTGTACAATTTAAAAAAAGCTTTGTATTATGATAATAAGAAAAAGTAAAGAAAATTTTTAAAATAATTTAGTGTAGCTAGCTAAAAGGAACAAAGAAAATTTAAAAGAAAATAAGAAAAGAAAAGAAGAAAAAAAGAAAATAAAGAGACTTGGAAGAAAGAGTTGCAACTATATAAGAAAGTATAAAAAAATTAACCAAAAATAATTTAATCCAAAAATTAAACTGATATAAAAATTAAAAATCACAAATACAACAAATTTAAGAAATTAAATTGGAAATCACAAATACAAGAAGTTATAGGTCCTGTCATCATTGCCAAAACTGTAATATAGTAACTTTTAGGCAAGAAACTATATCACTTGACTTAACGTATAAGAGAGTAAGAAATATATACAATATCAAAGAAGTCAATATTAAAAAAAAATAAATCCAAGATTAAAGAATACTAAAGAAAAAGAATTATGTCGACAAAGAATAAAAGAAAATAATAATTCAACCAAATAAATAAATAACTAACAAAATAAAGGTCCTTTATATACAATGGATAAAGGATTAAAAAATATAAAGGCGATGGCTTTATATTTTATAGGATAATATCAGTTTATTAAATATAAGAATTTTAAGTACAAATATTTTTATAAAAGAAAAGAATTAAAAGACAGAACCTGCTCTGTTTTGAGGAAAAAGGCAGGGTTTATTTATTTGTAAAAACTTAGGATTTTCTCTATAACGAGATATAATAACGAGATATAATAACAAGTTATAATAACGAGTTATAATAACGAGATATGACAATGAGATATAATAATGAGTTATAATAAAAAATACTCCTTTTTGGGAATAGAGAAAAGTTTTCCTAATAAAACTAATACTACAAATTTGATTACATGTACTTCGATAAAATTTATACTATTTTTAATATTTCTATGATATTTTTCTAATACTAATATTTTAAAATTATACTAAAATTATACAAATATAACAATAGTATAACATTGTATCATATAATATATACAAACTATAAACTCTTTCCCGTATATCTGTAAATTCTAAATAAACAAAAACAGTATAGTAGAAAAAAAGGAAATTTGAAAATAAACATATTAAATATAGAAGGAATGTATTTGTTGCCCTCTGCGACACAGTTTTTTGTCACAGGTTTATTTATAACTCAAACCCTTTACTAAGATAATACCTATTGCACTTCTAACAAAAAATGATCCTCTCGCAATTCTGTATTAATTTTGATTCTAATTTTAATAATCTTGATTCTAATCCTAACTCTAATTTTACTTTACTTTAATGGTCTTATTGACCGTGATAGTCACGAGGGGTGACAAATGCATTTTTTTTTAAATATATAAATATATTAATTAAATAATTAATTAACTAACAACAATCAAGAAGAACTTTAAGCTAGAGAACAAACTGAGTAAGAAGAGGAAGAGAACAACTATAACTAAAGGTTTTTTAACAACAACAAACGACAAAGGGGGCCTTTGGCCCATACAAAGTTTTGAACTTGAAATGGATCCAGTTGAGGAGTTTGAGGCAGTTCAGAAAAGTTGTAAAAAGACAAGCAACAATTAGAAGAAAGACGAAATAAAAGCAGAGCTCTAAAAAACAAAGTTTGGAGAGCAAAGAGTAAAAAAATTAAAGATCTTTTTAACATCAAAGAATGGAGTATAAACAAGATAATTGAGGCTTTTAAGTCACAAGAGTCAATTTTGAATTTCGCAAAACACAAAAGTTAGAAACTAAAGCAACAAGTATGGAAATACCACCAGCTATTGGGACCAAGCCAAAATACCAGGATAGGGCTTTCTTTAGATGGTTTACAAATAGACACGAGACACGTTCTGCACATCAAAATGAATTCATGTACTTATTAGAGAGAGCTACTGACAGATACAAACAAGCTTATGGGACATACGTCATTAACAAGAAAAATAAAGATCAGATCTACGATAAATTGAGAAAGAAATTAGGAATTGATTTTTTGACCAATATTGATTTTATTGTGTTAGATGGTTTTGAAATAATGCAATTGATATTTTTTGTGCCGGGTTTTGCAAAATTACAGAATGATTTAAAATTTGAAGAGTTGAAAAAGAAAATAAATGAGCTAAAGAGTGACTTGTTGATTCAATTACCTGAACATTATGATATGATTTTGAAAGAGATTAGAGAAGCTTTAGAATACATTTTACCAATTTGAGACAGAAGATTTACAGGTGAAGTTGTAAGTGACCTGAGAGTGATATATAAATTTGAAAGGTTACCAGAGATCTATATAGAAAATAGAAGAATACTGATACCAAGTCATCCAAGAGAACTTAGAGAGAGGAATTTAAAAAATTTTTCTAGTAACAGATAGAGCTGATTTAAAAAAGATTAAGAATTGGAAAAAAGAATTAAGAAAGTTTTATATATTTTTCCAATTACCAGAATCATTTTTTGACTTACTACCAAAGAAATTGGAGTTGCCTTTGATGTATCAAGAGTTGACCCCGAGTCTGAGAAAATTGTTTCCTTTTTGTCCAAAGATAGTGAAAATTTTAAAAAACATATGAGCAAGCTGAGAAAAGTGTATGCATTTAAATATTTCCCAAACGATTATGTAATTAATGAGAAGAGGCTACCTGAGAACCCAAGGGATTTGAAGATTAATGTTAAGGAAGGCTTTCCGATAAAAAGCAAAACTGAGGCTCTGAATTTTATAAAAACAATCCCGAGCTACTATAGAATACCAAACCAAATACTGGCGAAATACATTGAGGTCAATTATACACAGCTAGAAGAACTGACTGATGCGTGGGAGGAAGTGCAGAAGATGAATCTAACAATACCGATTACAAATACGAAAGAGTTAAGAATAGCAGTTCAGGCCTTAAGAGAACACTATTTCTTTCATAAAATACCAGAAGATTGGATTTGTATTCAAGATAGAGATAATAAAAATAAAGGAGATTTGGAGACAAACGGCTTCTCGAGCGATCTTGAAAAGTTAAATAAAGATCTAAAACAAAATGAACCAGAGTTCAATGGTCCTTCCCAATAACTTCACAAGAAAATGTACCTGAGGCACTAAACTACCTGAGAAGAAAATATCCGTTGGGTACTATACCTGAGTGGATCTTTGAAACAGAGAAACTACCTGAACCATAGTGGAATATATTTTATGAGCAACAAATTACAAATAAAGTAGCTGAAGATGTTGAAATGAAACAATATTAATAATCATGATGAACAATAATAACGATAATATATTAGAAACTGAGATAAAGAAAAAAGGAAAAACAATTAACAACGAGGAAATAAAGAAAGTTGAAACACAAAATAAAAGCGAAAGAAAGAATAGAAACTTTGTCATTCTCAACATTAAATGTACAAGGTCTGAATGTGCCATTAAAGAGACAACTAATTCTTGAATATTTGAACAGAGAGGATATAGATATTGTGAGTGTAACAGAGACTAAATTGGCACAAAAAGAAGATTTAAAAAGATCATTAACAAATCAGTACTACTACGTATACATGGCGGCGACTCCAGAAGATTTAGAATTAAAAAGGGAATTGGCAATAGGAACTGCACTACTTATTAAACCTTATCTTAGACACTACATAAACAATATTAAGAGCTATCTGGGAATGGCAATTATAATAAACTTTTTCCTGCCTGGAAACTTGAGATCATGAATAATATCGCTATACCTACTATCAGACAAAATAGAAATATTTTTCAAAACACAAGAAAAAATAAAGAAATGGATATCAGCTGCTAATAAGAAAAACATGAAGATAATAGTAATGGGAGATTTCAATAGTAACATGGCAAGGATAGATAGTAAAAAAAAAATGCTGATTTTTAAGATAATGAGTATGAGTAGGATGTTAAGTTTATTAGAAGTAAATAAAATACAAGATTACATATAGAAAAAAGACCAAATGGAATAACAGATTGATGATATATGGACATTGGAAAAGATAGGTATAGATATGTCTTATCCAACAATAGAAGAAGTTGAGCCTTCTGGAATATACATGAGGACGAAAGCATTTCGGGTTCTAAAACCCGAAATTAAAATTTGAAGACAAAATTGTTTTTGACCTATTTTACTTGAAAGACGAAATTTTTTGATACTTTTTTTGAATAGACGAAATTATAAGGAACATATCTATATAAATTTTATTTGCTCTTCCTTATAAAAAATTTTAATTTTCTCTAATGAAGACGAAATAGGCCTTTTTCAAAAATCAATTTCGGTGGCATCACTATTCTGGAAGCGATTATAGGATGATAAAAGTATAGTGGAAGTTAAAGAGGAAGTTTGAAGCGATAAGAAGAAAGAAGAAGTCCAGAAAAGTTTTTAAGTATAGTGAAATGGATGAGGATAAATGGGAAGATTTAGAGTTAAAGTAAAACGGAAAATTGAAGCATTAAAAATAAAAGAGATAACAGACGAAGCCTCTTTAAATAAAGCATGGCACAAATTATATATCGCCATAAAATACTCAGCTAATAAATAGTGTTTGTAGTCGATCCTAATTTATCAATTTGACCAAGTTGATAATTAAAAATCGGCGTAGCTGACTAAGTTAGAATCGATTATCCTAATTGGTCAATTGTTTCACGTGACTTAAAATAGATATGATTGGGTAATCGCTTATTAAATAGCATTATTACTTTTTATATTCTATTGTTCTTACTTAGGTGAGTTTGAGAAATTTATTAGTTAATTCATTAGTAGCATTATGAACTAGTTTCCACACTTTTTTACTAGCTAGTTGATCTTTGGTTTGATCAGTAAATTCGAGACCAGACATGCAAATAGCTATATTTTTTTTTATTGAGCATATCTAATATAGTGATTGCTCTTTTTTTATTTATAAGTATATAATAGTATAAAAACGAAAAGAAAAAAAATTTATTTTTTTTAATACTAAAACTAAATCCTTGATTTATAAGCCAGGATATACATTAATTATTTTTGTATTCTCTTTTAAAACTAATAGATCATGAACCATATCTGTGCTTAAACGATTCTGTTTTTCCGTTATAGTATTATCTGCGTCAGAAAAGAGTCGCTTAGAAGGTACAGAGGTCATGGGAATGGCAAGAAAGATTCATGCTTGTTCTGCGAGGAGAGATAAGGGCAGTGTCATTAATTACCTAATTATTTTTTATCAGAGGCCTACTCCCCCTATTTTTTAATATATATAGTCAGGTTCTTATATATAATTTCAACTTTTTTTGACCCACCCCCCCCTAGAAAATCACCTGATTTTTGTTACTCCCCTAAGAGCAATGACATTTATTAGGTAATAATTTAGGGGGTAGGGTCAAGAAAAATCTTACCTTAGTTAAATTTGATTGGCTAAATTCTATTTATAGATCTTACCTGGGGGTGGAGTGTAAGCCCCTATAGTAAATAGATATTAGGTAATAAATGTCAGCACCCTAAGGCACTTTTGTGTTCGTTCTACCAGCTTAAGAGATTACATTTCTTATAACGTGGGTCCTTTGAATCATATTTAGAGATTTGTGGAATTGAGAGATAAATTTGAATTTCAGTATCAATTGGAAAAAAGGACGAAAGTTTGATTCCATCATTAAAAAAAAAAAGACATTTCAGTATCTGGAGCTTTATAAGTAGTTAGTAAGTTATTTGTATAATTAGAAAGTTCAATTTTTTCACGCAACTCTCAAAGTACTTCTTGCTATGTTGTGGATGAGGTAGCTGATAATGTCTTGAAACGGAAATCTAGAAATGAAGCAAGCCATCCGACCATTTCTGGATCATTCCATCGAGATGCCATTGATTCGCGAAGACTTTTGTGCATTTCAATAACATAAATATTTGTAAGTTTGTCCTTTGTTTGATCTAAATTTTTGAAAAGGTGTCGTACTGTTGGATATATCATACTCAAAGTTGGGTATTGATCGCCTTCTACGAATATTAATGCTCTTGCAAATGGGTGTAAAATTTGACATAACTCTTCCAGACCTATGCATAAGCAAAAAAAATAAATAAATAAATAAAATAAATTTTTAATTAGCTTTTTATCTTTTAAATAGAGGTGCAGGCAGATTGCCGTAATTATACCGTTTAAGCACGAAATAATGCTCATGGGTGTTATTTCGAAAATCGAAACCTTCAAAATAGTTTACGTCTCAAATGAGCGCCTATGGATTAGCACGTAATCATTTTTGAAATGATATACAGTGACTTTTTATAAATGCACTTTCCTTCTTTAAGTGCACTTTTTAACTTTCTTTCTAAGAGTACGCCTTACATACAACTTTTTTCTATAAGTGCACTCGATTACATTCCTTTATAATGCACTTTGATCATATAATTTTCAAGTTTTCTCAATACAACTTCTTTTTTTAATGGACTTTTGTCTACTCAGGTCCCTCTGTCGCAAATGATCCATAAGTGTGCATTCCGTAAGTGCACTTTTCCTAATACATGAAGATTGGCTGTATTGGATTCAAAAAACTTCACTTATTTCAAAATAATGCACATGGGCATATCCAAAACAACGCATAGGTCAATTAATTAACACACAAATGAGTGTTATTTCATGCTTATATGGTAAGCACCTTTAATTTTGAATTACTATCTGTCCATACTTCATTTGTAAGCATTTTTTCATTTAGATTATTACTGTTGGCACGAATAGAACGATCAGGATCATTTACCAAACTTCTAACCAATTTTAAAACTGATTCTTGAAGTTCTAAAAGCCGCTAGAGAACAAGATAAGTAGAATTCCACCTAGTGGCAGTATCGCTTGATATTGGCTCTAAAATTCGCATATTAGGTATATATTGATTTTCTTTTTTTTTCAATTATCTCTTGCTAAATTTTTTGGAGCAATGATCAATATTTGTCACGGTTTACAAAAAAGTTGTTTAATGATTTTGCACGTACGATCAAAGCTTCACATTTCTTTAGACCGTCTATAACCGCAAGATAAATCGTATGAACTGCACAGCCAAGGTGGGTGGTGTCTAATTGTCTGATTGCTTTAACCATTGACAATGCATTATCGGTTACTATCGTATTAACTTTGTCAAACATATTCCATTCAGCAAGAGCTTTGCACAAAAAATCTTTGATCTGATCTCCCATATGTGGATAAGCGAAATGTTCGATTGTAATCAAGGATTAGTACATTGTAAAATTTTCGGAAAGCCAGTGGGCCATTACGCCGATATATGGAACATGGTTTTGGGTCCATAAATCAGTAGTAATGCAAACAGAAACTATTGTTTGAGACATCATTTCCTTTAATGTTGCATATGTATAAAGTACTGATTCTTTGATTATATTTTTAATCGTGTTAGTACAGGGAACTTCAAATTGTCGATTAATTTCATAACAAAAGTCTCGAAACCGATCATGATTAATGCAATTCAACGGTATCATTTCCTCAACTATCCAAGCGATAAGTTGATAAGTAATATGATTTTATTGTTTTTCAAGGAAGAGCAAAGCGTTCTCTATGTGCTTTTGTATCATGGTTTCAATTGTTTGTTGGAAGGTTGACGTGGGAGTTGTAGCCGATAGTAGGGGTGGTTGTGCTTCCTATTTTTGAGTTTTAAAAATTTTATGTTCAGTGTGCAATTGCACAGCTATATTAGTTGTTGATGTTTTGGGCATAAACACATTGTACATTTTTTAAAAGTGCCATTATCGTTATATATTCAAACATCACAATATTTGACCTTTGTTACTTTATCACGGCGAGTATATTTCCATACCCAGCTGCTCGCGGGTTTATTTTTTTTTTGCACTACATTATCTTTTTTTGTAAAGACGTTACAGGGAGCAAAGTAAGATGTAATCGACGAAGGCCCTGCTATATTATCATCATTATCCTCAGTATGAACATCATCTTCATTATAGTTATTATCGTTTTTATCATTAATAATACTTTCATCGTTTACAATATTTTCATCATCAAAATTATTATCGAAATTAGGGATTCCTTCATAGGACCCCGAAATATACATAGATAGGTTAGGTCAGAGAATGCGTTGCCATCATAGACAAATTAAATGAAGTAAGATTTACATTTGCGTATTCTTTTAAAAAATTATTAAAAAGCTTAGATTTTTAATTTGCGTATTTGTATATCAAAATTCTATATATAAAAGTTTAATTTGCGTATTTTAGTATAAATTTGGTCTGCCCTTTTGCTTTGAAATTGAGTACACGCATGAGCAGTATTTCGATTTTCAAAAAAACAAAAATAAACAAACAAATAAATAAAGTAAAAAAAGCATGTTTTTTATTCTCACTACATTGCATATGTATGTATCTTTTTTTTGTTTTTATTATTATTATAAAACAGGGTAAAACCTGAGTTGCGAAATAGTGAAATTCGCGTTTTATTGTTTTTTATTATAAAAACCCTCACGCGATGATTATAGCAGGTTTCACTATTTCATAACTCAGGTCATATTATTATTATTTTATTTTAATATTTTTTTTATTATTAAAATTTTTTTTTATATTACGTATTTTTAATTTATTCTTTTATTTATTTATTTTTTTTTTATTAAAATTTTTTCAATTTTTTTAAAAAACACTTTTTTTTATTTAATTAATAATTTAAATTTTTTTTTCTTTTTTATTTAATTAGCAATTCACGTAAGAACAGGACATGTTATAAAATTTTATATAATAAAAATAAGCAAATTTACTATTATATTCGAATGTTGAAATCTAGTTTGCCTACAATATAAAGTATTAATAGTTTAAATATAATATAAATTTAAATTATATAGGCATAAAAATATGGTATTTGTCTTTTTTTTTTATAAAAAGTCCAGTATAATTTTCTAAAAATAAAAGATACTTTACTAAGAGCTGAAATTTTAAATTTTAAAAAACCCCATCTTTTTACTATATAATTTTGGAAAATTGGATTCCATATTACTATTAAAACTATATAAATACTTATCCCAACTGTTTGTCCTATTTTTACATGAATTGCTAATTAATTTTTTTTTATTTAATTTTTTTTTTATTTATTAATTTTTTTCTTTTTCGCTTTTATTTTTTTTTGTTTTTTTATTTAATTTTTTTCTTTTTCGCTTTATTTATTTCGATTATTTTTTCTTTTTTATTTATTAATTTTTTTTTATTTGATTTTTTTCTTTTTTTTATTTTTTCAATTTTTTTTTATTTTTTTCAAGTTTTTTTTTTTGTTTTATTATTATTTTTTTTTATTATTTATTATTTTATTTATTTCAATTTTTTTTTTCTTTTTTTTTATTTTTTATTTTTTAAATTTTTAATGTTTTTTTTTATTTAATTTATTATTTTTTTAACTTAATATTTTTTTAAACTTTTAATTAAACTTTTTTTAATTTTTTTTTAAATTTTTTCTTTATATATTTTTAATTTTTTCGATTTTTTAAAATTTTTTTTTCTTTATATATATTTATTTTTCTTTAAACGATCTTTTTTTAATTTTATTTATTTTTAATTTATTAATTATTTTTTTTTAAATTTTTTTTTGTTAATTTTTATTTAAATATGTACGTTTTACATATTTGTTTTTTTATTTATTTAATTGGTCATAGATCATATTTATTTTTTAAATTTTTTTTTCTTTTATTTCTGTATTAAATATAGCAGTCGCATCATTGTTCGTAGGTGCTAGTAATTACCGCTACGTCATTATGGATTGGTGCTAGTGTTTAGGTTTTTGGTGGTAAGTAATTAAGTCGTAATCATGTTGCTATATTTCGTTCTTTTACTAAGTCCTGATCGTTTGTTGTTTAGTCATTGCTGCTACTGCTGAATAGAAATCGCGTTAGTACTAGTGATTAGTCGCTGTTGGTAAGTGGTTAGGTTGTAGCTAGTGCTACTGTATTTTGTTTTTGTTTTGTCACTGATTAAACTGATATTGATTAGTCGTTATTTGAGTTGTCGAGTAGGTCGTCGTTTGTACTGATTAGGTATGTGATTAAGCTGTGGTTGGTGTTGTTGTATTTTGTTCTTTATAGATTATTAATTATATTGCAATTGGTTGCCGTTTAAGCATCGCCGTTGTTGGTGCTAGTGGTTAGGTCTTGTTGGCTATGTTGTTGATGCTGGCTGTAAGTAAAATTTTAGTTGATTATATATATATATATATTTTTTTTTTTTTTATTTCTTTTTTTTTAGTTGACATAAGTCAACAGACCGAAAAGAAGCAAGACTCGTCATACTCGAACCCTCCTCCACTCATAGAAATTTGTATGAGATGCCGTGAACGAAGTCACAAGACAGTTATTTGTTATGAGGACATGAACTGGGGCCATGATGTAGAGTGCAAAGTAAGGTATTGGTGATTGAAATGAAGGAGTAGGGAAGTCAGGTGAGTGTGAGGTATTGTGTGGAAATTGTTGATATGGTTGAGTAAGCATGAGGTATTTGTGACGAAGTTTATGGAATATGTGAGTTGGGTAAGAAATGAGGTTTTGCATAGGAGATTATATGTTGAAATTGAGTAAGGATGAGGTCATAGATAATGGTTATTTAAGGAAAGAGGAGTGGAAATTTGGTCTCCATCTTTTGTTTTTGCTGCTGAGCTCGATACTAGTCTAGCTTTGTCATTAGTACCACGTAGTCGAAGAAAAATCAAAAAGATAGTGTTAGTACAGGATGAAAATGAAGTGCAAGAGGTCTTACCTGCCACGTTAGCTTTGGAAAGTGGTGAAGGGTATGACGTAGAGGAATCTTCGCATCTGGGATTGAAAAGTACTTTAGAGCGGTTGCCGGTCGAAACGTTAAAATTGTTGTGTAATAGTGAAGGTTTGTTAGAGGCGGGAGTAAAACGGGATTTGGTGAAAAGACTAGTGGGAAGAGTAGTGAGTAAGTCAAAAAGAAAGGAGAGGATAGATAATGATGGTCAAGGTAATAATGTATGGGGAGAGAATAATGTAGGTTTTGGTGGTAGGCTTTTTGAAAAAGGTTTTGAGAAAGGATCGAAGGTAATCGAAGGAGATGCTAAAATGCAAGACTGGGGAAATTCTGATTTGCAATTTCTGGCATTGGAACGATTTTTGGAAAAATTGATTCAAGCAACGTTAGAAAAAGCTGTAGGTGAGATAAAAAGAAGTGTTCAGGTGATGCAAAATAGTGAGAAAAATAGGTATTGGCCAAGAGAGAAATTTAGAAAAGCAAGAGATCAGTTTGAGTATGATGAGTGGTATAAGGTAGAAAGAATTTTGGATAATGCGTTGGTAAACAGGGATTGGGAGATGATAGAGAAGGTACGTGATGTGGCGGCTACTAGGGCGTTTACACTGAGAGTGGCCAAGAGGGAGGGCTGGAATGTGGTGGCAGGAATTAGAGATCCATTAGATAATGATCCAATGGAAGTGTTTTTTCAAGAAAAACTGGCGAGTGCCAGACAATCAGCAAGGAATAATCGTTTCAAGGTAGGATGGAAAATCTGAAATGTCAGATGCATTCTTTCCAAATGGGCCCGGAGAAATGGGAAGTATGGTATCGAACCCGATGGCGCATTGGTCCATGCTGGGTCAACAATATTTTTAGCAACCTGGCCAACCAGTTTTGTTCCAGGGGGAATTTCCACTTATGGAAGTATGTTGCCGTATTCTAGTGCCTATCAGCATAGATATGAGAATCACCGGCGGACTATCTAACAAGAGTGTGGGACGCAAAAGTACCTCAGAGCTGTAGTACATGTACATAGAGAAAAGGGTTTAAAAGTCCTGTTGAAGATTTTAGAGTAAGAAAGGTGTTGAGGAGTATTAAATTGGTAGGAGCTCAAGGAAAGGAAGCAAATTGGCCTCGGGGCCTGGTTCCGATTGAAGCATTAAAGAAGTATCATAATAATCCACCCAAGAGGGTTGAACCGGTGATTTGGTGCAGAGACTTAGCTTGGTTGCCCTGGGTTTTCATACGATGAGGAGACAGAAGAGTTGAGTAAGTTAAGGGTGAAAGATGTAGAAGAACGTTCAGGCCTAGTTTGGATTAAAACTAGGATGCTAAAAAGTGACCCATTTGCAAATAGAAAATTTGTGCCGGTGGAACCTACAGGAAGTAGGATTTGCCTGGTTAGGCTGTTAGGTAAGTACTTGAGGGTGAGTCTACAATATCAGGTGACGAGCTACTGTTTCTGTTGAATAAAAGAGAGGAAATATCAGTAGCAGCAATTTTGGCGATGAAAAGCTGAAGAGGCATTTTATGGCTTATAGTTTGAGGATAAGTGGAGCGACAGCAGCAATGAGGGGAGGGATGTCGTTGACGCAAATTAGGACTATTGAAGAGTGGGATTCAAAGGCGGTAATGTTGTATTTAAGGGTGGTATAAACAATGAAGGATAAAGCCTCAATAAGGATGGGTTTTGAGAGTTAAATTTGTGAAAATGGGTTTTATGCACGTTGTGCATGTGTCTAGTAAGTGATAAAAAGGAGAGAATTTCGATTCTCTGGATGATCCCATATGTGTATTTCATAGTTGTGAAGATGTGGATTGAGTGACAAATGAGATGCCGTGAACGAAGTCACAGGACAGCCATTTGTCACAAAACCATGGACCGGGCCATGACGTAGAGTGCAAAGTGAAGTATTGGAGTGGTATTGGTGATTGAAATGAAGGAGTAGGGAAGTCAGGTAAGTGTGAGGTATTGTGTGAGAATTGTTAATATAGTTGAGTAAGTATTAGATATTTGTGACAAAGTTTATGGAATGTGGGAGTTGGATAAGAAATGAGGTTTTGCGTGGGAGATTATATGGTGAAATTGAGTAAGGATGAGGTTATAGATAATGGTTATTTAAGGAAAGAGGAGTGGAAATTTGGTCTCCATCTTTTGTTTTTGCTGCTGAGCTTGATACTAGTCTAGCTTTGTTGTTAGTACCTGCCCACCCACCGCTGAGGATAGTTTTTCGATAGTTTAGGTTGAGTAACAGAGTTATCGATAGCCCGGATAGCTATCTCGGGATAATGCATCGATAGCCCGACTATACGGCTCGAATATTGAAAGCAAAAAGGTAGATATAAGACCGGTTTAGCGATGCTTGAGATGACTAAGGACTACGTGAGCAGCGAGGCAAGATCCCATATATGTATTTCATAGTTGTGGAGATGTGGGTCAAGTGACAAATAGTTTTTCATCAAGGCAGGTCTATGCTGTGTAGAGACCACCAGCCGATGCTGCATGTCACGAATTCGACCAATAATGCCAATACTTTTTTAATTATTATTTCTCCATCTTTATGTATATATTGTAAGGGGGAACAGAATTAAAGTGGATTCAGAATTTCCTAGTTAAATTAGGGTTAGGTACGGGTATACATATAGTAAAATCAACTGTTTTATATAGAAATCCGAATCCACGCATCCGCTATATCGATTTGTATAAATTAGATTTTTTTTATTCTATTTGCCTTATTGTATTTTTTTTAAAATAAAAACTTTTTTGATTTTATTTTTTTAATGTATTTCGTCCAATAAAATTGTTGCACATAACCCGCAAGATATTAGAGTACCAACGGGGTGTGAGATCTAGATTTATCCTTTTTTTATTAATCTATTTATTTATTTTATTTTTAAATTATTTGAATATATACGATATTTTTATTTTACTTTAATATTTTAGTTAATTAATTTATATAGTGGGAATATTCCGGTGTTTTGCATGTGCTTTATTAAACATAGAGCCTTAGTACATCAATGCACAAGTTTATATGCATGAGAATTTTTTTTAAAAAAACACGCTCTGCTAAAAATTGTTTTATCACTATAAAATTTTATACTATAATTGAGGTTAGAATTTTATTTTGCGCATTTTTTTAATTTTTTTATTGTAAGGTATAAATTTTGCGTACTGATCTTATAAAAAAGTCTTGCGTACAGCAATTAATAAAAATTTAAAAGTCACCTTACCTATTTATGTATATTTCGGGGTCCTTCCTTCATACTCGAACGACATGTTATATTCATCAGTAATGTCATCAAGCGATTGGTCGTTATACATTGTTTAAGGGACTGATTATACCAGAACTTATAGTTGAATATGGGGTGTCTTCAATTAAAAGGGCCCATTTTTACATTTTTTTGAAAAATGAGTTTTCATTAAATTCATATAAATTTTGACATATTGACTTTTTTTAATTATAAATGAAAGTCGAATTACATAATAAAAAATCAAGATAATGTAAAAAGAAAAATTACATGAGGCTGCGTAGAGCCAACACGTCACGAGTTTACCCGATAGTCACCTGCCGTCTTTAACCAATCAATATCGTGAAATTTGATTGATCCCGGATCAGTCCGAAAATCAAAACAAATAATTAAACTCAAATATCTCAAAATAAAATATATGTAAAAATGGGCCCTTTTAATTGAAGACACTCCATATATTGGTTTTTGTTTATTGGTAATGTTAAGAGCGTCAATTCAAAATTTTAATGCATTTTATTATTTTTTTTTATTATATATATATATACATAAATTTTTTTTTTAATACAGTACATATTTAGGGTTTAGGACCTGTGTTACTACTCGCAGGTGACCCGTGATGAAATTTTTTCTATTATGGTGCAAGAAGCCTATACTCAACATGTTTCAATTTTTAATTCACTATAATTTTTTGTGCAAGAGGTTTTTTAAAAAACTGACCAGTAACTTTGTAAAGCAATATTAGTTCTATGAGTTTGCCAAATATTTTTTTGAAAAACCTTCTCTATAAATAGTTGATGCGTTTTAAAGATTACTATTGTTTTATATATAATTACTATATGTTTCAATTTTAACTAACTTTAAAGTGCTATAACTTTTTATAAAGGCAACATTTTAAAAATCTGACCAGTAACTTTGTTCATTATGATATGCTCTACAAATTTGCTAAATATCTTTTAAAAATATTGTCTCTGCAAAAAGTTGATGCATTTTAAAGTTATACTATTTTATTGTCTAGTATAGGCTTCTTGCACCATACCTAGTGTTCACCTATAGGATTTTTATAACGGGTCAGAACACTACTGTATATATAGTTTATAATCATATGGGAACCTATATAGGTAACCCACAGGTGATCTGCAGGTGACCTGCGGGTTGACCACCCGGGTGGGCCATAATTCTACCTAGGTCACCCACCCACCAGGGACACAGAAATATTATTTTGATTTAAAGCAAAAATTTCGGTCAATTTTTGTAAAAATTTTAATAAATTTTGATTAATTTATGCAAAATTTTGATAAATTTCGATCGATTTGTACAAAAATTTTGATAAATTTCGAAATCAGCATAAAAAAATTTTTTTAATATTGTTCTCGTTCAATAATATTATTACTGTATTATCATGTGATCTTTGGTATTCCTTTTTTTATATTTTTTTTTGGCCAATAATATTATCTTCATGTGATTTTTTAATTAAATTTTGCCAAATTTCGAGAAATTTTGATCAAATTTGGCCAAATTTCAAAAAATTTCGATTTGGGCAAAAATTTCAATTTCTTTCAAAAAATTGCTTTCAAAAAATTTCTGTGTTCCTGCCGCCCACCCGTGGGTGACCTGGGTGAGTATCACCCGGGTCTGGACACTATTTTCAGTAATATTAGCATAGTTAATTGTCTTAAAATAGAAATAATTTTGAAGGAGAAGCTAAAGAGTGAAATAGAGTATCTTTTGGGTAAATAGTTTTAGGAAAAATTTAGATAGGAAATGTGAGCGTTTCATTTTTTATACAGATGGTTTTTTAGTAGAAAGTTTGGGTAATAATAATCACTATTGTATAATGGGAGCTGGGTGGGTTCACGACATGGTAGAAGAAATTTTGGATACAATGTCAATTAAAGCGTTTCAATAGCCATCATCAACAAAGGCAGAACTAGAAATATGAACCGAAAAAAAAAACATTAATCGGTTAACCGAACCGAGTTGTTCACGGTTAACCGATTGCAACCAGTTATGTCATGTGCAATTTTATCCAATTAGCATCAAACGTAATATATATGTCATAGCCGACACTGATTGATTGATTATCATTAATTACAATCTAAAAACAGTTAGCAATTTTACTTGTAAGCGTTTATACTATTTTATCTACACTGTTTAACTTAATTAACTTCGAAACTAGGTTTTACTAGGGTACTCTATTCAGATCAAGTTTTGGATCACGGTAGTTATTATTAGGCAGAAGATCTATATCTTACAACTCAAGCTTGAATATTAACGTTTATCACACTCTGAATTAAAGTTTATGATTTATCCTTCTAATTTCAAATTCTGTTACTTTTATTAATCAATATAGTTTGGGCATAAACTATTTATGAACATGGTTATAACTAAATGATTTATTTTATTCTGAAAGAAGGAATATTTGAGTAATAAAAGTTAAGTCTTGTTTCAAATTAATATAGAAATCTTCGTATTACTGCCTGTTTAATAAGTGTATTTTTTACTCTGCTTTTAGATACCATTCGAACTTTATCCAATAAAGCCTGTTTTCGGATTTAGTTTGAAGAATTATTGTAATTATCATTTGTTTTATCTTTGAAAATATATACTGCATGACATAAAATAATGATTCAAATTCTTGGACAATAAGTATAACTATTTATTCTTAAATTTTGTAATACATTATCTTGTAATGCATTAATTTTTACAAACTAATCTATGCAATTTTAGTTTGTTTTTTTTTATACAAATGAGAATTGGGAAACATATTAATAAAATCATCATTTCTTTTTAGAAATAACATCTGAAAAACCAATTTTGGTTTTAAATTAGTACGTCATAGAGTAATATGGTTTTTGGCGTCTGAAAAGAGACGCTCACTAGGAACTGAGGTAGCAGGTATGCTTAGATATTTTCTAGCGAGTTTTGAAAGCCTTGGAAATCGAATTTCTTGTTTCTTCCACCAAAAAAGGGGGTCTGAGTCATAGAAAGCTACTGGCATTTGTCTCAAATCAAGGTAACAGTCTAATTCATCATTTGCATCTAATGAACTTTGAGTAGTATTAAATATGATATCTTCAAACATGTTTTTGGAAGAATGATTTGTAGGATCTGATGATTTATTTGAAACAGTAGATTTTTCAGGTGCACCATAGGGCTAATAATTGGTAATGATTTAGTTAGATAAATTAATATAAGAATTTACGAATTGATACCTACTTCTGACGCCTTGGATGTCTTGTCCGCTTCATCTATTTGCATATCTATCAATTGAAGTTGATGTCGACATTCACATATAGTATTATTACGAGCTTCTTCACTTGTAAAGGTCATTTTCTTCAACTGTGGATCTAATAATGTAGCAAGGTGACAAATTTTTAAAGGATTATCCCAATACTCAAATAATGAGTTATAAATATCGGTCTGTATATTTTTAATAGTTAAATCAAGATTAGTTTCTAACAAATCTAATCGACTCTCTCGCAATCTAGTATTGTGTCATGATTGAGTTAGAATAGGATTTTCTTCTTGATTAGATAAATCTGATGACTCGGTTGAATTTTCTGATTCTGAGTTGTAGTTAGGTACTTCTTAAAATATAAAGTTAGTAAAAAAAATTTTAATGAAAATAAAAATTTAATAACTTATAAATATTTTATTTACCATTACTGTTTAGTGTTAAATCGTTATCATCAATATCTATATTTAATGCATAATGACATTTCATTGCTTCCATTAAAGGACAAATAAATGCTATTGTAGGGTATCGTGCAGCACTGAAGTATTCTGTGGCACTATCAAAAGGTTGTAATAGATCAAGCATTCTTTGAACAAAATCCTATTCTACTTCATGAAGTATCAATTGTTGCAATTTCTGACCATCTTTCTGTGCATTTATGTCACCTAAAGGTAAAGTTGCCACAAGCCACTTAATCACAGATCATAACTCTAACAATCGTTTCCATGAGTTATACTTAGAATTCCAATGTGTTGAAACGTCTTTAACATTTCGCAAAATAGGAACAAACTCTTTGGCTTCTATTAAATAAGAACTGGTTTCCATTTCACCTTCAGAATTTTCTGAACTACTGTTATATTCGGAGTCACTAGGCAGAACTGGATTCAAAAAACTTTCATTTGGGTTTTTTTGCTTATATATCTCTATTTGTGCCATATCTAATCTTTGGCTTGCTTAGGGGAATCAAAGAATTTAACTAATTTATAAATTCGACGGATTTGAGGACGATATTTGGTTAGTATATGATTTACTGTAAATTGTAATATATGAGCCGTGCAGGATAATCTTTCTATACTATCCCAATATTTAATAGCCGCAACTATATTAGTACCATTATCAGTTACTATACAAGTAACTTTATTTTGTAATTTGAATTCATGAACTTTACTAATGAGAAATTCTCTAATTGCAATACTAGTATGAGGATACAGCATTGGTTCTATACAAAGCAAAATCTCATTTAATTCAAATTGCTTGTTTAGCCAATGTGCAGTGATACTGATATACCCTGTTTTATTCCGTGCCGTCCAGAGATCTGTGATTAAAGAAACCGTTTCACAGCTCACTTCTAAGAGATTAATTAAGTATTTGATTTTTTGCACTTGTATTTCCAAATGATATATCTCTTTTTAGTACTTTATAGGAGGGCCGGCGAAAAGCAGGATCAATTTGAAGCATAAAACGACAAAAGCCTTCCCATTTACTGTATCAAGTGGTCGATTATCTATAACAAGCCATTCAGCAGCTACTTTATGAATGCTAATTTTTTTAATACCCTTATGAGGAGAAGCTATGCGTTGTAACATATCTATAATGGATTGTTAAAAACCCGAAGAGCCTAGAGCTTTAATGTTATCCTGTAAGTATAATTAAATGTATTTATTGTTAATTATAATAAAATATATTATAAACTCAATTTTAGCTTACTTTTTTGTTTTTTTGAAATTCAACTAAATTATGATCATTGGCAAGGTGCAAGTTCATATTAAATGTTGACCAACCGGGTAGGTATTTAAACATTCTTCCACAGATTAATTCTCTGTTCCCCTTTTTAATTTTGACTTGGCATGTTGTTTTTCCATCAAATTAAACGAAATAGTTCCAGCATTTTGAAGTTTGTACTTTACGTTTTTTATTTTTTTTATAATAGGTTTTATTTAATGTTTGTGAGCTTCGCTCACTTTCTGATTCTGACATACTTTCGATATCGAACATGTTACACTGCCTTTTTTTGTTGGCAATGAAGATTATGCGATTTGAAGAGGACTTTGTAATCTATAACAATATACGAAAATAAACAAATTACAAAATAGGAGAAGCAGGGGGATTTTTATTGATTATTCATTTTGGAACTTTATTTAACCCAATTGTAAAGATACTTCATTTTTATGCTTTTTATAATTTATTACAAGCTCTTCTATCAATTTCCATCAATTTCCATCAACTCCATCAACTCCATCTAATTTACAACTTGGAATACAAGAAGATTTGATCTATTTTGGGGCTTGTGGGCTTGGCAGCGGAGAGTATTTCATAAGCTTCCTTTTCTTTCTTGCATTATTTGATTATCTCTATACTAATTCATCATTTCTTTCTTTTCATATGAATTTGACATTTGAATTTGCGTTAGATTTTCATGCTTTCTTACACAGCCTTTCTGCAGCCTCACTCATTTTTTGGCATTACAGTATTTCATAAGCTTACTTTTCTTTCTTGCATTATTTGATTTTCTCCATACTAATTTATTATTTCTTTCTTTTCATATGAATTTGATATTTGAATTCGCGTTAGATTTTCATGCTTTCTTATACAGCCTCACTCATTTTTTGGTATTACAGTATTTCATAAGCTTCCTTTTCTTTCTTGCATTATTTTATTTTCTCCATACTAATTCATCATTTCTTTCTTTTCATATGAATTTGACATTTGAATTCGCGTTAGATTTTCATGCTTTCTTACACAGCCTTTCTGCAGCCTCACAGTATTATTTCTTCTTATTTGTTATTACATGCACGACTATGATTTTAATTACCTGACTTTTTTGGTTAGTGCATCCTGACCAAATAGAAATGTGTCATATCGTTAATTGATTAATATGCACTTCTATTTTATGCATGCATATACAAATAAGTTTATATCTATTGATCTCGGAACTGAACTTGTTATAGTCAATCTGCTATGAGTACACCTTGGGAAAAGTGCACATTAGAATGTGCATTTATGATAGTGA
Source organism: Gigaspora rosea (assembly GCA_003550325.1). Taxonomy (NCBI): domain Eukaryota; kingdom Fungi; phylum Glomeromycota; class Glomeromycetes; order Diversisporales; family Gigasporaceae; genus Gigaspora; species Gigaspora rosea. Next base: position 161,015 of record QKWP01001009.1, read on the forward strand.
TTTGGTCTTTTATTACATATTGTTATATAATAGACCAAGTAAACGATATGCATTTACAAAGAAAGATACATGTGAAGTGCAATTATAAGGATACACTTATGAAGGGTCGACTATGGTACATTTGACTTTTATCAAAGATTCATGCTAATAAATTTTATATTTTATTTGATGATAGTTTTTTAATAAATCTTTATTATTAGTTATTTAAATTTATTTTGTACCATGGCTGCTATGGTATTAATATGTGAACTAGTGCTTCTAATAACCCGATCGAGTCGGGTTTTAAGATCATTTTAGTACCAATCTGAATTAGATCTAGGCTTTGCAAATTTTCAAATGAATGATTTATTTCATATTACTTAATTAACCCGTGCCATGCATAATTAAATGGGTCAGGTATCTTAAAGGGTTGTTCCGTACAAACCTGTTAGATTAGAAGTATAAACAGAGATTTAAACTTCAATTGGTATAGTGTGACAGTAAGCATAAATTAGGTTAATAATGCAAAATTTTATCTTGTTTTGTTCTATTTTTAAAAATTTATATATGTCGTTATATGTTATTAAGCAAACTAGTTAATCATATTTTCAACTGTTTAACTGTATAATATCTGATTCAAATCGGTTAACCGGTTAAACATTAATCAGTTCATATCTCTAGGCAGAACTCATAGCAATATGGACCATGCTCTTAATAATTCTAAGCGAAGCGGAAATTATAGTATATACAGATAGTATAGCAGCAATTTGTGCAATTGAATCAAGATTCTCTCTTGAATCAGCAAGAAGAGTGCAAAAGTGATCTAATTTTCTTGTAACAGAAAAAATCGTAGATTTAATAAAAACTAAAAACATCACCCTAGAGCTCAATAAGGTTAAAGGACATAGCAATAACAAATGGAACAACTTAGCAAACAAACTAGCAAAGAAAGATTGTGAAGTATCAGAAACAATTCAAGTAGAATTAGGAGAAAGTTCAAGATTCCAAAGTGTTTTATATTGGAAAAATTGGCTAGTAGAGATACTGCCTCGAGCTTTCATCAAAATACTTAATAACATGTATATAGGTGCTGAGTAGCATCAATCACAAAGTTTGTACAGTACAGTACAAAACGATAGTTATAACAACAAAAGCTGGTCGATGTTTTGGAAAAAGCTCAAGGAAGTAACCAGTATACGAGGTTCAACAACTAGAAGAAGTAAAAAAGCCTGTTTTATTACAAATTCCTGTCAGAAAATCTACTTTTTCTTGACTTACTAAATAAGAGAAGACCAGACTTATACGAATCTTCAAATTGTCTAAGCTGCAATACAGACACCAAGGAAGTACATGATCATTTGGCAGAATGTGAAGGCTACGAAATTTCATGATAGAGTATTCAATTGGTAGTAGCAGAATTTGCTTGGAACAATCTGTTAAAAGACGTTCAGAAACAACTGTCCAAACAGGAGTTGCTAAATCTAATTTTTGGAGAAAATCACAGGAGATAATTAGCGCACGAAAAGAGTTGATTAAGGGTTTATTTTGTCACAAAGCTCAGATAAGAATTCAAAAACGGCTCTGCTCTAACAAAATAATGAACCATATTATTTAAAATAATCTAAACATAACATGGAACAGTCTTTTTAAAATTATTTGGAAAGACCGTTTCAGACAGTAAATGAATGGGAAGAAGAAAGTGGCATTGTATGCAAAGAAAAACGAAGAAAAAGGCCAAATATAAGGGGAAAAAAGAAAAATGAAGAAAACAAAACTCTGAAAGGCCGAAAAGAACAGAAAGAGAAGTGGAAAGAAAAGGTTTCAGAAAGACTTAAGATGATAGAGAGTTTGGTAGAAGAAGGGATGTTAGGCTTCATCGAAAGGAGTAAAAAGCCCTTTTGGTATGGTCACTGATGGGTCACCACCGAAACCTGTTTCGTTAGGGAAACAGTGCGACAGGGTACACTTAGGTCCTTTTTAGGAAACTGAGTAGTATTAGGCTTATATGAGAAAGAACCGAGTATTTTGTAAAATGTATTTTAGCATAGTATTCTTCTGTTCATTCGCAAGTATCTAGCAGACTCGTCAAAGAATAAAAAAAAAAAAATCATTAATTATTGTATATCAATTAAAAATAAAAAAATATTTACTTGTGAAATTTGATCAATCACTATATTTTTTTTTATCTCCACGTTTATACTCATCATATATATTTTCTTGAATGGAATAATACTTAATCATTTCAGCATAAACAAGAAAATTTTTTTCTTTATAGTATTTGCTTAATACTTTAAATAGATTCTGATATTTTTCATCTATTTCATTCTATATAAAATCATGATTGACTATGCTAAAATGTTATTAAATTTTCTTTTTTGGACAACTCACCTTGTTGAAATATTTGTAGAAATGTTTCTTAATGGTTTCAGAAACTTTATTATCACTAAAATCTACATTATTATTAATGCAGCAGTAAATAAAAAATTGGTTCAAATTGGGATTATTTTTAAATTTTTGTTTAAATTCTTTTAATAAAATGTTTACTCTTGACATTATGAAGAGAAATATGGTTTAAATTTTATAGTTGCTTTGGAATTTATGTTAGTTCATAATTGACATATGCCAGTTTGGAATCAGAATTTTGATGGTTTGTCATTTATAATAACGATTGTTGCTACATGCAAAATTAAATTGAATAAGAGAATGACAATACATAATTATCATATGCGCCAATTTCTGGAATTGATAATAACTTTCTGGTCCGTTTTGTTGATTTTGGGATCTTGCGATTGAATTTAATAATTTTGGTCTCCTTAGAATCGCCTAACTGTGACGAACATTTTGATTGTTAAATCATCCAAAACGGATTGGTGGATCAAAAGTTATTCAAGGTTAAAGAAATTTACTTAGTGATTCTAAAAATCACTATTAAATTACACAAAAGTTGAACGATCTTGGGATCCCATGATTGTGTTTAAACGATTTTGGGTTCATTAGAATCGTCTCATCAAGACGAACATTTTGGTAGTTAAAGCATCCAGAACGGATCAGTGGATCGAAAGTTATTATCAATTCCAGAATTGGAGCATATGTTTAAAAACAATAATTTTAATAGTGATTCTTGTCTCGTAATACACATCCACGTCTTGTACGACAAATATTACTTTTGCGACATGAACAGCCCTTAGTTTTGCAATTTGTTATTATGAATGTAAATGCTTTTGCTTGTTTCTGAATCGGTGGATTATTTTTGGTTGTGCGTAGTATTTTTTTTTTTTTTTTTTGTTGCAGCATTTCTTAAGAAGATTAAAGTAATATCTAGTGCTGGTTATTTGTTAGTGCCCAGTTCTAATCCATTTGCCGGATACGGTATAAAGCAATTTATATCCTGGTCATTATATCAAGATCGCAGGGTAATGGTTCGGATAAACGGATAACCGGTTCCGACCCCTACTATTGTCTTGAAATTGGTACTTGGTATTTGCCTTAATGCCATTGAACACCCCCGAATATGAAGTTGAAATAATGAAAACCAAAATCATGAGGCAAAAAATTGCAAGTTCCACAATGCTGTTAACCTAATCATTTATCTAATCATTTATCTAAATATTTATGCTCATGTTAATAAAAATATAGAATAAGATATAATGCTGGTAGCTTTCGTTCAGATCCTAGTTTAAAATTGAAATTGTACCAATAAGTTAGGGTTGTTAATGGAGCACTCCAGAAGTGGGTTATATGTTTTATTTATTAATGTCTGGAGTACTCCATTAACAACCCTACCAATAAGACTTTTAGCTAAGCCTTATTTAATTATTTGATATCTATTCAATCTCTAGACCGGATTAATATTTACTCATGTATAAAATTTTTTAATACTGTAATTATACCATTATTGAATGCATGTAATATATGTAATATTATTATTACAGTTTGACATTACTGATCAAAAATGGAACATTTATTTATGGCCCAAATTAAACAGAGATCCGATTCCAAAACCTAAATTATAGAAGGTTTTGGTCGTAACCTTAATTTATTTATCCTGATTTTTTTCCTCCTCCTTATCTTTTCTCAGAGATTCAACCATTTCATCACCCCATTTCACTAGAATTCGATTTTGAAATTGTAAGACGGCATGAACATTGACGAGGTCGGAGGTGCTTGATTGCAGTCTTCTAAGTACAAATTCGAATATTCAAAATTAAATATCGGAAACAAATTAATGTTAGTTTATTTAAGCCAAGTAAACTTAAAGTCATGGCAAGAATAAAATAAAGTTGATAACATATGACAATCAATTATGGGTGCGTATGGATCCATTGGTTATTAACGTGAAATATCTTTAACTGAAAAAATTTGAAAGATTAGATTACAATTAATCGCAATTCTTATTGAAATTACACAATTTTTTACCTCTTTTTCAATGATACACGAAGAACACGAAAAACACGGAAAAATTTGAAGTCAAACAAAAATGGATTAGGTATTTTATTAGAAAACATCATCGGCCAATCAAAATATCAAGATCACCGTGTAACAATAAATATTGAAATTCCTTGTTTGCTTTATTATAAGCAGCCAACGCTTATCACGCTTATCATCATAATTTTCAAAAAAAAAAACGCGATATTTGTGCTGAAGGTCATTGGATTTCAGCCATTTTGCGTTACACGAACATATGCACGACGATTATAGTAGTATTATAGTTGTGCATATCAGTCACATGATATGGGCTACATAAATAACGGATCGTATGTACCATATTTCCCAATTTTTTTTGACGATAGTTCCGTGTATCTGACGTTTGCACTCATTAGTTTTATCTGACATGTCTACTACACTCTTCTCAAAGCGCCTTTCTAAAGAATTAATCGATCTTAAAATTAATCCACCGGCTGGAATTGAAGTTGCAGAATCTGACACGTTCAAATGTTGGAAATTATCACTTGACGGCGTTGAGGGAACTTTATACGCAGGTGAACGGTTTACCTTGGAATTTCGATTCACACCAAACTATCCTATGGAATCTCCAGAAGTTGTTTTCGTTGGCAACATACCAATACATCCACATATATACAGCAATGGCCACATATGCTTAAACGTCTTGTATAATCAGTGGAGTCCTGTGTTAAGTGTTAGGTCCGTCTGCCTTTCAATACAGTCAATGTTATCAAGCTGTACAACCAAAGAACCACCACCGGATAATAACCACTATGTGAAAACCGCAAAAGCTTCTCCGAAACAAACTCAATGGTCCTTCCACGATGATTCTGTCTAAAAAAATTTATTTATATATTCCAGATATCATTCTAACATTGTCGCTATATATATGATTAGATTGCAATGTTTCGTTAGTGAATGATCTCAAATTTTTTTCTTTTTTCTGGATTTGTTAATAGAAGCAAATCATTTTTACAAAGAACAATAATTAAAAGTTTTGTGATCAATGTAACTAAGAATAATGTTAACGTAATTGTAATGTAGTCAGACATGCACAATAGAATTTTTTACGTCAGGAACAACTTCTATTGATAAATGATTTTCTGAAAATTTTTTTTTCATATAGAAGATTATTTGATTCTTACTTCAATTAAAACTTTGATCATTTAAACAATAAATGCTACAAAAAAAACTGATTTCTACAAACAATTTTTATATATGATATATATGAAAATCATGATAATAATAAAAAAAGTAAATTACATAAACAAAAAACTTACACCGTCAAATGTCACTGACATTTGGCTAAGCACTAATTAACCAATAATATTATTTCAAGATATTCCGGACTAGGATAAAATTGTAAACCCCAGGTCTACGTTAAGGAACCACCTTCTTGAATACCCTTTTTGATTCGTAGCAGAATAGTAGTTTTCCAATTATCTAGTTTTGTAAGTTGGTCAAATTCTACTACTTTATTTGTGAAACTTTCAATATCATCATTTTCTACAGCTTCAAGAATTGCCTTTAAAATTTAAAACAAGATTAAACAGCTTTTATATAAAATTGTTTAAATAAATAAATGAATCAAAATTTTTGATCTTACCATAAGAAATTGACACTCTCGAGTACTGGCAAAAGTTACGTCCATATCACAATATCTTTCAATTGCTCGTTTGGCACCAATATGATCCTAATAATTAAATATTATCAATTATATAAAGAAATTTTACTTAATAGCATGATGATATTCCTAATAAAATTTCTTTCATCAAAGAAATTTACCCCGAAAGCAATGTGACAAAGCCCTGCCTTCAAAAAATATTCTTTGAGAGACCATTTTGTCAGTTGATTATCAAGACTAGCAGTTGCAACTTGTTCAAACTTTTCGATGGCTTTATCGTATTGTTCCAGTGTTGCAGCAAAAGTTGCAACCTTGAGAAGACAATTATTGGCCAAGCTTTTCAATATAAAAATTTGTCAGCGTGATTCCTTTGTTATAGCAGGTATTATCAAAAAAATAAAAAAAGTAATAATAATAAAAAAAAAATAAAATAAAATAAAAATAATAATAATAATAATAAAATAAAAATAAAAATAAAAATAATAATAATAATAATAATAATAATATAATAATAATAATAATAATAATAATAATAATAATAAATAATTAATAATAATAGTAATATTAATAATAATTTATAAACATACGCAGTTGCCTCTTCACCAGCATACCAATCTGCTGCAATTTCATATGCCTGCATTGCCTTTTCTAAATCAATGAGATCAGATTCATAAATTTGGGCAATATCCTTTTGATGTCCAGCTGCAGCTTGAAACCGGCCTCTATCTGTGAGAATCTCGATAGCTTGTTTTAAACATGTAATAGCATCTGTTGAGTCAAATTTTATAATTAAATTTGAATATTTCAAATAAATAGTAGCTGATGTCATAAGAATATTTTATAGATTAACCTTCGAAACTGCCTTTCTTATAACATTTTGCAGCATTGATAAAAGTTGTAGCAGCATCATCACGTTCGTTGAGCTGTAATTGCATGTGAGCGGCCTTGGTGAATGCATCACCAGCTTCTTTCCCTTGAAACAATATATAATGTTTATTATAATTAATGATCCAAATTGAACAGTTATGATTTAACAAATATTTTTCTGTATGTAAATTCTAAGAAAGCTTTCGACACTTTCTAAAAATTGTTGCGATTAACAGTAAAATTAAATCGCAGTAGCCCTTACATCGTTTTCCGAGTTTGAAGATATTGGCCGCTTTACTGTACAATTCTGCAGCTTCCTCAAATTTGTTACCACCAAACCAGCCAAATGTGGTCGCTTTTTTATCAGCTTTGGCAAGAAGCGCCTGAGCCTCGCGTTCTTCTGACATTACGGAATTTATTTGAAATGTTCCTGATCAGGACTTTGGAAATTGAAATACAAAAATATAACATACTTAATACTCTACAATCACATGAGTTCAATTTTATTGGCTGATAGATAATAATTATGATTGGCTTAAATTTTATAGAGTCGTCATCATTACACTCGAAACTAGTGAAAAGCCCCCTGAAACCAGATCTTCATGCATGCAGTCGTAATTTAGTCAGGGGCGTTATTTTAGATAAAAAGTAGCTATCATACTTTTTAGATAAATCGCTACTTTAGATGCAAAACGCCTATGTGCACATAGATTCACAAATTGTAGAGATTTGTACATATAGCGCACGTAAAATTTTATTCAATATTCATTTTTATTCAATTAGTGCATATAAATCAGCTCGAAAAGAAATATTTTCAATATATTATAGTCAGGAAAAGCAAATGCAATAAAGTATCCGCAATGTACCGGCACCGGAATTGATGATCCTGATCTGTTAAATCTAATATGGCCAATCAAATACTGCAGGAAAAAAAAGATTTATATATAGATCTTGAATTTTTTTTTATCATTCTCGACCTTCATTCACAGAAAAAAAGGTATAGATAATATAAAACCATCCATTTTGTTATATTATATTAAAGAAAATTTATTTTGACACACAGCATATAATAATGTCTATTCCGTCTGATATTGCCTTTGAGTATCATCAAGGCATTCGTTTGTTCAACAAATGGAGTTATGACGACGTTGAAGTTAAGGATATATCGTTGACGGATTATATCCAAATCAGGAACCCTGTTTATTTGCCTCATACTGCTGGTCGTTTCTCTACCAAGAGATTTAGAAAAGCCCAAGTATGAATTTATGATTGTTATATAATTTAACGAGAGCATTAAAAATGCATGAATTATCGTTTTATTTAAATATTATAGACATGATAAGCAATTACTGTTTAAAATAAATGTAACTTAAGTTCATTTTTACTGACAAATACCATAGTGTCCTGTTGTTGAACGTTTGACCAATTCACTTATGATGCACGGTCGTAATAATGGCAAAAAATTAATGGCTGTTAGAATAGTAAAGCACGCATTCGAAATCATTCATCTTTTGACGGATCAAAATCCTATTCAAGTTTTGGTTGATGCCATTATAAACACTGGTCCACGTGAGGATTCAACCCGTATTGGCAGTGCAGGTACTGTTCGAAGGCAAGCGGTTGATGTGTCTCCTCTGCGTAGAGTAAATCAAGCAGTTGCTCTCTTGACAATTGGTGTAAGTTTAAGACATTTTATTAAGAATTTCACAAAATAACAATAAGAATAATAATAATAATAATAATAATAATAATAATAATAAATTGTTAACAATATTAAAAAATATTTTTAGACACGTGAATCGGCCTTCAGAAACGTTAAGAGTATTGCAGAATGTTTAGCTGATGAACTTATTAATGCTGCTAGTTTGTGTCTTTTTCGTTACTTAAAGTGTTATTCGTTATATTAAAAATGGGTTATATCAATATTTAAACTTTTTTATACTTCAGAGGGAAGTTCAAATTCTTATGCAATTAAGAAGAAGGATGAATTAGGTAATTAAAAAGTAATGTTAAAGATAGATGTTCTCTTGTTTACTAATATGCTTTGTTTTTTTCAGAACGTGTTGCCAAGTCCAACCGTTAGAGGAATACTTAAATGCTCTCAACATAATATATTAATTAAGGTTGCGTTCCAAATCCTCTTTTTTTTTTATGCCATCACTACGTAGTTTGGTTTGGAAATCGATATTTCTACTTCATTTGGATAATAATCAAAATTCTCTAAGTACATGTTCCTCCATTTTCGACAATAGTATAAAATTCAAAAACTAATCAAATTTGTTAATCAGTGTTATAAATTATTAAACCTTTGTTATCTTCATCCTCAAATTGAGGATCTAAGAGTGATTTAACAACTAGACAGGATATGTTATATCGAATATGTACACTATAAATGAAAATTAATTATAAAAGTGAAGGTTTTCACATCTAAAATGGGGTTTTTTTAATTCTAGTAGAAATGGCTAATAACAGTTTTAAAAAAATAAAAATCCTTAATCAAAATCGATATCAGTGATGTTATATAGCCAGGGATGTACACGGACAGTCGTGGACAAGAATACGGGCATATTACACAAAAACAAAAAATATTGATAAACTTTTACCATAACAACTTTTAATATATTAAGAAATATTTAGCATCTAATTTATATATAATTGTATAATTTTTATATAAATTTTTAAAACTATAATAATGTGTGGACATAGTATGGACAATTTTGGGCATAGACGTGGACAAGTCAAAACAATAATAGACGTGACATCCCTATATATCTCTATGGTTAAACCCTAATTATTAACGTGGCCAGAATAATAATCCAATTCTCAATTCCAAATCACGATTAAAAAATTGTAAAGACAATTAAACTAAAAAATTCTTAGTAATGTTGTCACATGATATTGATACACATAAATATGGGCGGTCAAAAGTAGAAACCAAGGAATTTGACCTTTTTTTAAAAAATGAGTTTTTGGATTAATTAGATATATTTTTAAAGCTAAATCTTTTTTATTTAATAACAAAAATATAATCGATTAATAAATTTTAAAGTTATGCAGTCATTTAAAAACTTTTAATGGTAAAATCAGAAAAATCTAAAAATAGATCAATGTCTTACATCACACAATTGTTTATATAATTATCACAGTAAATATAAAAATTAGCCAATCAGCTGAAATAATAAACAGGTTTAAAGCCCGGAATTGTTATTTTTAGATCTGTTTTGTTTTTGTGTAACAAAATATGTTTTGTCTAGTGATTTAAGCTGGCTAAGGCAGCCACAACTAAGCTGGCTTAGCCAGCTAAGCTAGCCAATGTAATGTAATCGGCTGGCTAAATGCAGCTAAAAACTAGAATTTGGTAAATTCTAAAAAGAAATACCAAATATTCTAAATTATACTAAATATAGATTAATAGTTTTCCACTAGCTAGCTGTTTAGCTGATGATTTAATTGGCTGACTATATGTTTGCTTGTGGAAGATTGGCTTGCAAAAAAGTATATATTTTTTTAAAAAAAACAGTGATATTCAAGTAACATTAACCTGAGCAATGCTTTTCCTTTTTCTATTCTACTATTAATAGCAAAAACTTTACTAACTATTAATTTTTGAATTAGAAGGAGAAATTTATGAAGTTTCTGAATTATGATACTAGGGCAAAAATTTTTTAATACAAAATTTGAATGTGATAATATCCAAATCCAAATATCTTTTCAAATCAAGTACAATAATATTATTACATGCACTAATTAAACCATAATGAGGGAAAGTTGTTCTGTTTAACTTGCTATAATATGATTCCAAAGCATTCATTGATGTTACTTGCAAAAGTAACAGAGAATGCTAGCAGGCCCACAATGCTACTGGTATGTATTTTTTAAATAGTACTTTGAAATATATTTTTTAATAGCAAGAAGGGCACTTTCATTAATTGATTTTTGGACAAGCATCTGACAACTAATCTTTGTTTGCTTGTATATAGCTTGGATCATCTTGTTTTTAGTTTCTGATTTGTAGATTTTATTCATCCAAGCCCACATAATATATATAGTACAAAAAACTATCTTATATTCCTGCTTGCCTTATTGAAATTTGAAAAAGCCATCATAATACTTCTGGGTTCTATACTGCCTTGGTCTAATAAAAAATATTAAAATTTTTAAAAGCTACAAAATCACTGCATTATTATTAATACTCTATGACAGTATTACTATAGTATTACTGTTTTTATTACTAATAAAAAAATGTTCACTAACATTCTAACAATCATATCTGTTCCAAATACAGTCAACTCTCTCTAATCCGAACTGCTGGAACTGCTTTTTTTTACTATGTAAAAATTTGGAAAAGCTCAGTTTTCAAAAAGTTATATATGGCTTATCCGAACTTTATAATAAAATTTACAAATGTTCTAGGAGATTTTGTTCGGTTTAGAGAGGTTCAGATTAGAGAGAGGCGACTGTATATAGTGTAAACAGACATCAGCTATATTTATTAGTTTTGTACGTAGAGTCAATCAGAGTATACCATCAATGCTATTGAAGTTTTTTAAGTTGGTTTAAATATACGAAAACAAAACCACAAATAGATTGGTACTGAATTCTGAATGATTCAACTAGACATTCTTCTTTTTTTAAAACAAAACTACTTCACAGATATCTTGTATTAGGTTAGAAGCACCAACAAAATAAGTATTTTGAGGTCCACAAACTTTATATTTTATGTTGGCAGTTTCCTTCTATTTTAGCTCTTTTACACTCATACTAAGATCTAGCTTTTTAGTAGTATCTCTTTAAAAGAAGTGCCATTTATCACCTAATTTCTTAAGTAAAAAGGGAGGGTTAGAAAATTATCAGATTCTAATAGCAAATAGTTTTTAATTATTATTAAAATTTTTAAAAATTTTTAAAATTTAATAACAGGGTAGAGTTTGGAACCGGTTTTATTTATAAAAACCAGTTGTACTATATTTGAATAATCAACCCGGTTTGAACCCAGATTTGGTACACAACTGGTTATCCGGTTTATAAAATAAATCCGAATTTAAAACTAAAACTGGGTTGATTATGCAATCCGGTTAATATCAAAAAAAGTATCGCAAATATAAATACCTATTATGAAGACGCTAGTGGAGCTTTGACCCGGGTCAGACGGGTCAGAATTCAAAATAGGCAAAAACACTATATTGCACAATTTTAACTAATATAACTGTTTATAGATAGCAAGTAGAAGTAAATTACTATATAAATAGTATAAAGCTTTTACTTAGTGCTTCAAATCGAGCCAAAAAATGAATCGATTAGTTGGATAAATTTTTTTTAAACTATCGATTAATTGATTAATCGATTCCTCATATAGTAAATTAACATTTCACGAGTAATACTAAAGTACTATTTAATTCGAATAAAGAATATGCACAAACTTTATTTGTTGTGCATTGCTAAACATTAATTTACAAATAATAACTCCATAATCCTTTCAACTTGCTTTTTAAAGATTTACCAAATTCTTTGGGATCATTAACTAAAAGAAAACGAATTCCTTTCTGAACAATCTTTAGAAAATATTAAATAAAAAAAGAATTAACTGAAAAAGACTGTAATACAAACTCCTGGAGAGGAAATGCCAGTCAGAGAGTGCAGCCCGACAAAGGATCCAAACATGCGTAAAAGAAGGAAAAAGCGAAAATATGCAAAAATCAATGTTTTAAAAAAAAATATAGTTTGAACTTTTAAAAGAAAAATGTCAAATTGACAAACTGATAATTTTTCATGTTTAAACCTTCAACATGGACCAATTGACATCGTCAGAAATCAATAAGCTTGCTAATAATAATCAAAAAGGTATTGGCATAGAGAAGGATGAACGTAAAACGTTTGAATATATCTTAAAGATGCCGAATGAGAAATGCTGCTGGAACATCTAATGTTGGAACTTGATATTATTATGGAATTGGTGTTGAAAGGGATTTCTGTAAAGTATTTGTTTATTACCAAAAATCCGCAAAATTGAGTGATAAGGCTGGAATGTGTAATGCTGGATACTGTTTTCTTTCAATGCAGTATATAAAGCAAAAACACGAAACACGAAAAAAAGAGGTAAATTTTTACTTTACATAGTAAAGTTGCAGAAGATGTACTATACATGAGGACGAAATTATTTTGGGTTCTAAAACCCGAAATTAAAATTTGAAGACGAAATTGTTTTTGATCTATTTTACTTGAAAGACGAAATTATTTAATACTTTTTTTGAATAGACGAAATTATAAGGAACATATCTATATAAATTTTAATTGCTCTTCCTTATAAAAAATTTTAATTTTCTCTAATGAAGACGAAATAGGCCTTTTTCAAAAATCAATTTCGGTGGCATCACTAAGATATACTGATAATCACTTATCACTTATCTTATATTTAACCGGTTGTATTCATACATTCGGTTTGAGTACATCCGGTCCATATACAAACTGGTTGTATTTATACACCTGGGTCAAATATTCTTAAAATTAGACCCAGATTTATTAACAATTCAAGTAGACCCAGGTTTGAAACCGGGTTGATATATCCAGTTCCAACCTCTATAACAGGAACCCGAGACGTCGATTGACAGACTTAATTGGGCAGCTACTATTATCAAATCTGTGGCAGTGAAGCAAAACAAGTTATAACTAGAGCTGCAAACATTTAGAAGGTCCAAGATAGTATCACTTTCACATCATATAAAATTTATATATAATTATATTAAATGTCATATCACATACGTCATGTCAAATGTCATAGTAAATGTTTATTAATATTCTAATGTTTGCAGCTCTAGTTAGAACCCGATTTGGAATAACTGAAGTCACGAGACGTAATGTGAGGCCTAAGTCTAATATTCATGATACTACATAAACTCGTAGCGCAAGTCCGGCTAAGAGGTTAAAATCCTCTAGCTATACTTAATCTGACTTTCTGGTAGTTAGTAACTTCTCTAGCATCGCTATCAAAAAGTACAGTATATAACCATATTTATGGCACACAAAAATTCTTAAAATTCTTTTAAGTTAGGGTTAGGGTCTATATTAGGGTTGGGTTAGAAAATGTTTTTAAGATAAAATCGCTTAAGGAAAACTTTTTGTTAATGCACCAAAGCCGGTTTCATATGTAGATTTTATGTTATCAGTGATTTTTGACAAAGCAAATGTTTGTTTTGAATTTTCCTGATCGTGCTATATTATACCTGTTCTTGAGATCTGATTGGTTTGCACTATAAAAAAATCACGTGCCTGCGTTTTTTTGGGTACACTGGAGTAGTTGTAGTTGGTGCAGGGCATCGTCGCTAGGGCCAATAAGGTATCTGGTGAATAATGCTGATCTTAGTTGTACTCTCTCTAAAGGAGACGGTGATATCGGAAATCAATAAAGCAGTATAGGAGCATAGATGTAGTATGAGGTGTATCGAAGGAAAAAAATAAAAAAAATTTAATATTAAATAATTTTAAACCAGTAATCTGTTTTGGATAATTTTACTACCAAAATGTTCATCACAATGAGACAATTCAAATGAGCCTAAAATCATCAAAATCCAATCACAGGATTATGAGATCATTATAGGTTTGTATTGCTTTAATCATGCATATATAAAAAATTGGGAATAGAAATTTGGCGCACCCCTGATTTGGCCAATCAAATCGCACGATTTTGTAGGCAAAAAATTTTATTTTTTAAAAATTCAAAATTTTACTATTAAAATGTAAAAATAAATAAGCAATATCAAAGCATATGAACAACTTTTTCTAAGTCATAAAAATAAATTATCTTAGTAAAAAAAACGTTTTATAGGAAAAATCAAAAATTTCAAACGTTAGCACATATAAAACTTTTTTTTTACTAATATAAATCTATCTTTACGTTTAAGAATTATATGTAAAATTTTATGCTAAACAACTTTTTCTAAGTTAAAAAGGTAGATTGATTTAGTAAAAAAAAAGTTTTATATATGCTAACTTTGAAAATTTTCGATTTTTCTTATAAAACGTTTTTTTACTAAAACAATCTATTTTTATAGCTTAGAAAAAGTTGTTCAGAATAAAATTTTACGTTATATGGCATGCTATTTTATATAAATTTTATACTTTATTATGTAAAATTTTTAATTTTTAAAAAAAAATTTTTTTGTCTATAAAATCATGCGATTTGATTGGCCGAACCAGGGGCGCAACAAATTTATTTTCCCTTAAAAATTATTATTAAAAATTTTATAAACTTTAATATTGAATAATTTCTGAACCAGTAATCTATTCTAGATGATTTACTACCAAAATGCTCATCTCAATAAGACAATACTAATGATCCTAAAATCGTTAAATTCTGATTATAAGATCCCAAGATCATTATAAATTTGTGTTGTTTTTAATTGATTTAATATATTTATATTAAAATAACGCAAATCTATAACGATTTTGGGATCCTATAATCAGAATTTAATGATTTTAGATTCATTAGAATTATCTTATTGAAACGAGTATTTTGGTAGTAAAATTATCCAAAATGGATTACTAGTTTAGAAGTTATTCGTTTTTAATATATATATAAATAATATAATTAAAGCAATACAAATCTATAATGATTTCAGGATCCTGTGATTGGATTTTGATAATTTTAGACTTGTTGGAATCGTCTCATTGAGACAAATATTTTGGTAGCAAAATCATTCAAAACAGATTACTGTTCAAAAATTATTTAATATTAAAATTTAAAAATTTTTAATAATTTTAATAATTTTAGCCAATCAAATTGTAGTATTTAATAATCAAATAGAGGGGTAGCCTTAGTGACAAAAAATCAGATGATAAATGGTGCTTCTCTAACTGCATTATCTATTGCAAAAGCAAAGTAATTTTAACTGCTTCTTTTTTTACCAATTTTTCACTTTTTTTTAGATAATGAGTATGGTTGAGAAAGCCTAGGATATGTTCAATATGCACTTTCTTTTTGGTAACTAGTCATGTTACTTTTATTTTTGCAAAATATAAGTTTGTATTTCAAACCTTAATTTTTGTCATTTTTTACTTGAAACATTTTCTTTGCATGTGCTTGATTTGAAGAGCTTGTTAAAGCGATATACAAAGATTTTTCAAAAAATTCCATTAATATGATTTTGTAATTAAATTTTATTCAAACATTCATTACTAAAGGATACCATTTGGTATCAAATTCTTTTATTAGCACTTCAAATAGTTGCTAAATATTAAAAAGCAATATATACCTTTGGTTGGGTATTAGACTTGCTATTGAATTAATTGCAATAGGATTTATCAGCATAGTTTTTCAGTAAATAGTTGTAAATGACCAAATGTTTGCTGTGAGAGGTTTTATACAAAGTTTTCATTTGAGTTAGAAAATATTTGTCAAATCTAAAAAGAAGTTTTTTTTATCAAAGGTACTTATTTTTTTTTAAAAAATACAAAATCTAGTTTTTGTTGATTTTTTTTTGTTTTTTTTTTGAAATACAAAGTTTATATAATTTTTTTTTTTTAAAAGTTTTATTTTATGAGTATACTTAGTTTTTTGTAGTATTTTTTTTATAAAGATTTGTAGGAAGTTGTATATTACTATCACAATAATATTCATTTAGCGAAAGTTTCACTTGTTATTAATTATTAAATATAATCTTGTTAAATATAATTTTTTTTTATTTTTTATTTCTTCATTTTTAAATCCAGCATTTTTTAATTATACCAATAATTGAATCCAAATGATATATAATGGATCGCAGTCACTGAGACTCCCACTTGTAGTCAGATTTCCTAAACCACTACTATTACTCTTCGAGCCCGACTATTGTATACACTATTGTGCTATTTTCAGTAACTATTTTTTGTTGGTCTACTTAGTTAGCCTTGTTACCAACAAGTCCCTATAGGGTGTATACATCCATTGGATGTTCCAGGTCCCTTTATCTCGTAGTGTTTTAGTTCCACCTATATTTATATAGACCTATTGTTACATCACTACTTATCCATTAGAAGTGCACCGGAAGCTTGACTCTTAGTAGACCCTTTTACTGTCAATACAGTACTGTGACTATTGGTTCTATCACCACAGCCCAGACGCCGCTACCAAAATGCTATTACATAATTCTCATAGCCCTATGGCTCAAGTTGGTGATTTTAGTTATTCCAAATCGGGTTCTAACTATTAAATTTAAATTACTGCCAAGCAGTATTGAACCAGCAACCTTCGATTGGAGACTTAAAAGCATAACTGCTATGCTATCGATCTGCAGATCTAATATATTTTTATATCAAAAAATGTCTTAAATTTAATTAGCTATTATTTTTTTATATAATAGCTTTGGCTTTTGAATGGTCAGACCAATGATCATGAATCACATGATAGTATCTAGCTTTAACACAGTGATGATAATTTTCTGTAATGTCACTAATCTCAAATTTTGTAATGATTAAATTTAATTTCTGCAATTATTTGCAAAATAAAATTTTAAAATAAAAATCCAGTTTCTGCACTCAAAAATTGGAATGTTCTAAAGCTTTCTGATGACCATGTTTATATTTTGTGTTAAGAGTAGGGTGAACGTAGATCATTTATCATAAGATTTTAGTGGTACAATGAGATTTATATAGAAAATCAAAATGTGCTACAAATAAAACTTTTTACGGTTGTTATTAATTTAGCCAAAAATTTTATAATATATAGTACAAAATAGTCTTTTTATAATAGTAAAATTTTAATAAATAGTATTTAAAAAAATTATACTTCTATATGTCGTAAAGTTTTTCTAAGTGGGCTCAAATTTTTCTTAGTTACACAAAAATAATTAATTCGGATTGGTTGAATCTATGTTGTTTACTATTGTGATTGGTCGATTACCTGATTTCATATGATTACAACGTGATCACTATTAAAAATGATCTATGTTCACCCTACCCTTAAATGATTGTCTATCCTTTTACCAAAACTCACAATTTGATTAAATTTTGTCAAATTTTATATCAATTTTGCAATTATCTGTAATAAAATCTAATTTTTGCAAAAATGTATAAATTCTGCAAATTCTGCAATATTTTGTATTTTGCAAAAAATTATCATTCTTGCTTTAATAGTTTTCCTGATTTATATAGTACTACATATGACAAGCATAGCAGAAACTCATATTCGATAGATTTTGAAAGTGATGATACACAAATTATTTATAAGGACAATTGAAAATCTGATATATGATTGTAGTCTAAAAACAGAACCCCGAAATATACATAGATAGGTCAGATATGAGTTTGCTTATTTTTGAGGTTTTTATGCAGATCTTTTCTATTTATAGTAATTTTTTTGCTTATTTTTGAAGTTTTTTCTGCAGATTATTCCTTTTTTAGTAACCCTATAATTAACCTGACCTATCTATGTATATTTCGGGGTCCTCTAAAAACCCGGCATTTTATGATCCATTTACCTATAATAAGTTAAACTTAAGATACACATGTTGATAAGTAAAATTTCTTCGTTTTGAGTGTCTTTAGTAGCAAATCTTTTCCAATCATTTTCAATTGCTTTTACCAAAGAGTTTCATAAGAACAAAGATAGGATATTCGGTAATTGTCAGAGTTTATTGAGTTTTACTACGTTTAAATTATAAAGCCAAACAATAGATTTATAAATTATTAAATCGTGAGTATTATACTAGCATAAAATTTATACATTTATTAAACAGACTACATATTATTGGCCGGAGCGTAGCGATAGTCCATAAGTGTCTATGCAAAGTGTTACAAAAATTACCTTCCTGATGTGCTTCAATTGTAAAAATCTTGACAAATTTTACTTTTTTGATATACTTGCATATATATGATGTAAATCTTATCAGAAATGGAATTTGGAAATTTTTTGTCTGTCTGCATGCGCGTCTATATTTGTACTTTAATGTTACCAACATATGCATATTAACGCGTTTGTGTAATATGATGAACATCATATGATATGCTCCAGACATATAATGCTATGCATTAGGCTAGTACTTTAATATGATTTATTTTACCTGAACTATGATACATATATGTATTATACAGTGGCCTACATAGATGCTGGTGAAATTAAACCATTTCACCAGATAAAATGGTGAAATAGTTTCACCAGAATTACACCAAAATTTTATTTTGGTGAATTGGTGAAATTGGTAAATTGGTGAATTAGTAAAATTGGTGAAATTGGTGAATTGGTGAATTGTTGAATTGGTAAAACAGTGAATTGAATTGGGGAAACGGTGAATTGGTGACATGGTGAATTGGTGAATTGGTAAATTTGTGAAATAGTGAATTGGTGAAATAGTGTATTGGTAAATTTGCTCAGTCTATAAACAGTTAATAGTTCAGACCTCAAAGTGTGCCTGTAAAACATAAAATATAAAAACTTGAACAAAAACCTAACTGAATTCCAGGCTGAAATAATTCCAGACTCTGAAAATTCACCATTTCACCATTCCGCTGTTTCAATTCACTAATTCACCATTTCACCAATTCACCATTTTACCATTTCACCAATTCACCAATTACACCAATTATACCAATTTACCAGTTACACCAGTTTCACTATTACCAATTGGTGATTGGTGAAATAGTGAAATCATTTCACCACTCTGATTTAATTTCACTAGCATCTATAGGCCTACTATATTATTGTAGACACCTTTTAAAAATTTATACAGAGCTAAGTATATAAGATATTAAGCTAAAAATTAAATTATAAATTCTTTAAATCTATACCTTTTAAATAAAAAAAAGTTTAAAAAATTTTATGCTACAGTTTTTAAAATAATTAAATTTAAGTAAAATTTTAGATTTTTAAGTTTGACCGGTTTTTATTGTAGTACAAAATTAATTAAAAATATAACTGCATAGTAAAAATTAATTTTTTATTAAGCTAATTGAACTTCAGAAATAAGCAAAAATTATTCAGCATAACAAATTACATATAATTCCAAAATTTTTTAAAATTTTATAAAAATTTAAGGTAGTTTTTATTCTAAATATAAAAATGCAATTTTTAATTCAAAATTATATTAATTACCAAATATAGGGTCGTCTAAAGCTATGTACCCACGTGACATTTTCGAGTAAATCAACCAAACGGAGTCGCAAAATTTTGTTTACACGGATCAGCCCGAAGAAGTCAAAAAAACAAAAAAACGCAAGAACATAAAAACGGCATTCTAAACCTACCTTGGGCCATTAATAAAAAATGTCGGGAAGGAATTTTACCTATATTGGCCCTAACCCTAACCCGACCCTAATGCTAAACAGTCTCTGATACGAATTTTAACTAAAATTTCAAAAAATTACGTGGGTACATGACTTTAGCTATCCCAAAATATAGAAATTTTATTACTGTAAATAGTAATTAACTAAAATTTTTTTGAAAAATTATAAAATTTTAAAGATATGTTCATTTTGTTATACTAAATAAATTTATTTAAAAAAAATTGCTAGTTTATTAATAAAAAATTTAAATTTATCTATTACTATATTTAGGGGTCCGTTAAAGCCAGATCTGTTTACATATTGATCTACATATTGCATAAGTTCCATTCTTGATACCTATATAATCTTCTAACCTTAAACTGCA